>PVJA010003356.1:0-96134 GCA_004027025.1 Myocastor coypus
TTTTATTTATTATTTTTATTCTTGTTTCAGAACCTTTGTTTGTTTATTCACTCATTTTTATGACCGGCTCAGCCCACCCCAAGGGCAGGGCCAGCGCAGCATGTGGTGCCGGGGATCGAACCACGGTCCCTGAAGCCTTCCACGCTTCCCCAAGCAGGCAGTTTAGACCACTGAGCCATCCCGCCGGGCCCAAGTTCCATAGTTTTAGAGAGACTGGAGAGACAGTCTTTATGCATCTTACCATATAAAGAAATGTCACATTTTATATTCTAGAATTGCAAAGTATGAAAAAGCTTTAGTTTTGAAAACTTTAAAACAGACTGCATTGTGAGAGGTGTTAATTTTCTACCTACTTTTTCATGAGAAAAATCTGTCCTAGTCAGACTACCCTATTATTACTTTTTATCTTTTAAACTCTAGTTTTAAAAACCTACATTTAGAAATGTAACAAGTGTAGAAGATTCCCTTTGTGGTAAAACAAGAGGAAATGCTGACCACGTTGTGTGTCACCATGTGGGGTAGCCATGGCCCAGCCAGAACACTGGACATTTCAGGAAGCTCAGGGCTGGACCCACCTCAGGTAAAGAGGGGCTTGGCCTTTCATCCCTGCCATCCTAGAGGCAAGGTGGGAGGAGAGTGAATGTCCTGGAGCTCACTGTGATACGATACTGGTAAATGTGCTTTCTGAAAAATGCACTCAAGCCAGGAGCTCCAGAGAGGCCTGGTGAAATAGTGCCAACACTGAGGTAGGAATGGTTTTTGTACCCTTCAGCAAAAGCTATTATATATGGTTCCAGGAGAGTTTAATGCAGCGATGCCCACAGAGGCCTAGGCAGCATGCGTGGTACACAATTCTTTCTCCCCTCTTTTTGCCCAGGTAGGGGAAGGTTAGGGGGACACAGTTCATCAACCTCCCAACCCACCCCACTCTCTACAGGGTGAGTGCAGTCATCCTGCCTGCCTCTGAGCTGCTTCGGGGACGGTCCCGTGCTCTTTTCTGCTGGCTTCTTCCCACCCACTCCATCTTCAAACATAAAAGACTCAAAGTGGGCAGGTGAAATGAATGGACGCTCCACAGATGGAGGACAAATGGCCAGGGTGAGGAAGTGCTTGTCATCACTGGCCACTGCAGAAGTGCAAGTTAAAACACCTATCCCAGAAAGAATGGCTGTCGTCAAAAAGCGAAGCCGTAACGAATACCAGCAAGGCTGCAGGGGAAAAGGAGCGCTTCTGCACTACCCATACAACCACTAGGGACATCAGTGTAGAGATTCCTCGAAAACTGAAACTGGAAGTTCTGTTTGATCTAGCCAATCCCCTTCTAGGTATCTTCTTGAAAGATTTAATTGGACACATCATATTACAAAAATACATACCCATATTCTTCTTGGTTTTTCTTTTTTATATATTTAGCACAGGTCTCCGGGATCTCACTACACAGATGGACACATGATGACTCTCCCGTTTTCAGCCTCCCAGGCACTAGCATTACAGGCATTCACCACCACACCCATTCTCAGTCTCTGTCTCAACTCGTGCCAAGGGCGGCGCTGGCATGGCATGCCAGGGATCGAACTCCAGTTGCTGCATCTGCCTAAGCAGGCGGTTGAATCCACAGAGCCATCTGGCCAGCCCCACATACCCATATTTATAGCAACACCATTTACAGTAACTAAATCTTGGAAGCAACCTGTATGTCAGCAGATAAATAGATAAAGAAAAGGTAATATTTACACACAGCAGAGTACTACTTTGCCATAAAGGATAGACTTGTTATTTGTAGGCAAATGAATGTACCTTAAAATCGTGATGTTCAGTGAAATAGATCAGACACGTAAGGTTAAATATCACATTGTTTTCTGTGAGGAGCCCAGAGTAAAAAATAAAGAGCAAAATAAAAACTAGATAGTAGGAAATAGGCATCTAGGTCGTTTTCAGCAGGGGAGGGAGTCAGGAGACAGAAGGAGAAAGGAAAAAGATGATGATTCTGAAAAAGGAGTTGGGGTGTGCTCTGCGTGTACCAGCTCCCCTCGGGGAGCATAAGCGATAGGCAAGCTCACAGGTGTGCAAAGAAGCTCACAGAAACGAAAAAGAAATGCACAAGCAGGCAGAGCATGGTCCAAGAGCCTGCTTCACACAGGGCTTTCCCGACAAGCGAAGTCCGCGGCCCTTGTGGCCCCGGGATCACTTGCACAGCTCAGGGGTGGGCGCAGTGCCGGGCAGAGACACCGCATATGCTGGGCATGTGGGAGCCGGTGACATGGCTTGGTGGGTAGATGAGGGGTGGCTGTCGTGCCTGTGCCTGGAGCCACTGCGGGGCTCCAGCTGGTGAGCAGGTCGGCCCTGGCAGCAGACTGGCGGGACCAAGTTCTAGGATGGGGAGAGGGTAACAGGCGGACTTTCAGCGGGGCTGAGGTAACCGCGGTGAAGTCACAAGCTTGGGCTTCATGACCTAGACCTTTAACAAATGCGGTGCTGGGAGTCTGACTCTTTCTAATTCCAGGAAGCCTCCTTGCCTTGGAGTGACTGAAAGTCTTCGTGCTCACGAGACCCTATTGTAATCGTATTGCCCAATTACAAACAAATTATGATTGATGCTGACATGAAAGAGACAGGAGGCCATGAGGATCTTAAACAGGTAGCAGCCGGAGAGGAGCAGAGCGGAGAGAGCGGAGGGCTCCTCTTGCCTTCCACGCACAGGTGTAGAAACCCCACAGCCATCTCTCAGTCAGCATGCAGCTCCTAGTATTCTTCCTCACATTTAAAGCCACCCGAGGCCACTGTGTTTTCTTAAGCTAAGTAAGCAGGGAGCTGTCTGCTTAGAGATAAGGTCCTGCACGGTCACTCAGAACACGCCCATAGCGGATCCACGGCAGGGTGGTGGGGACCATTTTGCTTTGCAGCCTAGGAATTTAGGTATTTTTAACTTACTTTGTGTACCTTTCTCCCTGTTGTCTTAAACTGATAAGTTCTACTCTTTTAATAAGGAAAGCAGTACAAATGTGTGTAGAGTTAGTAATTCGCCTCTTTCTACCCCCGCATCTCCTAAAATAGCCGGTATCAACAGCTTGGTGTGTGTCACTCTCCAACTCTGCTTATGCAAATACATTTGCATATTTCTGGGTGTCTTTCTTGTAACCAGTCAGTGTACTGCTCCTGAAGGTGTACCCTGCTTCTGTGCCCTGTGGACTCCCGCCAGCCCGCTGTGTTGGGTTCTGCGTCATGTGCTGCATGTCACACTCCCTGCAAGGGTGTCCTGCACGGTAGTCACTTTGCCTGTCCCACCTTGGTGGGTAGCGATGTCGGCTGCCTGCTATTACAAAGACTGCTTTAAAGGATGTATGTTTTTCATTATGTGCCAGTACCGTATTTAGACAGATTCCTAAACAAGGATTAGTGGGTCAAAGCGGGTGGCACCGTTTACACCTCCTGCCTCTCATTCCTCCTCAAGCTACAGCCGTCTGCAAGAGTGGCAAGAGCTTCCTATGATGCCCTGCCTTTGGTAGCACTAGATTTTCTCCATTGGTTCAATGTGTGTTAATCTGCTGGCTGTCCGGTTTCAAACCCATCTCCCTGACCTGCTGAGGGAGGGAGCTCTGCGTGGGTGCTGCACCCTACCACTCCCTCTCTGAAGCCCCTTCTGTGGGGCCGGCTGTGAGAGAGGCTGTTCCCCAAGGTAAAGATCGCCTTGCCTGGGTCCAAATAGAACCTCAGCACTGTGGGGTGCAACTGTGATACATTTCCAAGTGAGTCCAGAAGGATCTCCGACATGTTTCTCATCAGGGGACCCAGTCTGCTTGCCCCATTTATTCGAGTCTTGTTGTAAACACGTCAACAAAATGCTTTTTTTTTGTTGTTTTTGTTTTTGTTTTTTTTCAGTTTAGGAATACTTGTAGAATTATTCCAAAGAATTTCATGGCTTTGGCTTTCTTGTCATGAGAAAGAGGCAATTTATTAATGCTGTTCAGATGAGTTCATTGCTGTAAGACATAGTCAGTCAAAAGTAGAGAAAAAAAAATAGGCTTTTAGTTTCTCCTCAACATGAATTACCTTTAAGTAATAAACACACGATAAGGAGTTTCACTAGAGAAGACCAAGAACACTGTTCTCCTAGCACACATTTACGCTAATGTTTTCTTAAGAGATGCCTTAGCATAATTTCAGTTTCAGCTGGAAGATTTAATGCTCCTCTATTCAGCGCTCTCTATTCATGGTTCTCTGTACCGAGTAGAGGTCTCCCAGGACGTACAAAGGCTTAAATAACTTGGCTTTGCAGTGGGTGGTTGTGGGGGAGCTTCGCTGTCTGAGGTCAGCCTTCAGCTGTGGGAAAGATGAACAGAAACCAAGAAAAACCCACACCAGCCCACATGTCCAGAACCGCCGCAGGCGTGCTGCAGCCAGGTGGGGCCAGAGCGCTGTCTGCCGTCTGTGGGGACACCACCGCGGGCTTCCTCCATGTGGGGTCCTTGGGGCCTCGAGCAGAGCTTAGCAACTCTAGCAGATAGATGCACGTTCCAGGGACTCCCAGTGAAAGCGGCGAGGCAAAAGGGAAGCACTCAGAGCCTTTCCTTCCCTTTCCTTGGGGGATCTCCCCGGGAGCTTTGGCCAAGGGGTCTTTATTATGCTCCAAGCCCTGCAGGACTGCTTGGTCCAGGCTGTGTAGTATGGATCTGATATCTGGCATGAAACACCATGACGCTGCTCTGAATTCCATCCAACAGGGGAAGTTTCAACTCAAACAACCATAGACTCCATACAAGAACTTCCAAATCCCAAATGGAAGAGCCACAACTTTAAAATAACCACTTCCCATAGCAGTCGTTGTTTTTCACACATAGGTGTGTGAGCAGTCATCCTTTCTGTGTGAGACACAAGGACCCTTTCCCATGTTCTGACAGACGGAGGCTGATGGAGGGCTGTCTCTCTGTCCCTGCCTGCCTCCCCGCTGGCTTCCCCTGCTGTTCCTGGGAAGAGGAGCCCGCACCAGGCAGGCAGCATTGCTGGGTCTGGTCTAGGTGCCACAGAGATAAACCAAAAGGCCTCGGTCAGGACAGGGCATCTCTTTAAGCTCAAGCTTCCTACCTACGACTTGAGAATTTCCAGTATTCACTGATATCTAATAGTAGCATTGTTAGATGAAAGCCAGAGAGACAAAATGCGGTGTCACGGCCAGGTGCCCGTGATACCTCTTAGGCAAGAGGTTGTTGTTCTTCACTTGCTCCGTAATGCCTCTGGAAGGAACTGTCGGATTCTGCCAGGGGACACGCCTTCCACTCGGCAGCGTCCTTCCAGGCCCAGAGGGTTTTGTAACTCGCTAGGCTATGCTGCTTTTCAAAGAGCCAAGCCCTGAGCAGCAGCGAGTCCGTACACACAGGAACAAATCCAGCACATGCGTGATAGGGATGTGTGCATTTCTCTAGGTTTTCCAAACCTCCGAGCACCTCCGTTTTATCCACACGATTCTCTGCGTTGTTACTCTGTTATGTCACTGTTTCAGGTGAAAAGGAGTAGGCATAAGGCATACCTGGCGTACAGATGCCAGGAATCCGGCACATGGAACTCGGAAGTCTCTGCTGCGGCCTGTGACACCGTTGCTGACTCGCTGTACCTCAGGGATGGGCTTTGTCCTTTCCTCTGTTGTGTTTCTATCAGCTTAGTTCATCACAGTGATTTTGCTTTACCTAGGATAACTGTGGGTCAGTCACGTAAGCCAATAAGAGCAGGAGGCGGGTGGGGCAGTAGCAGTTGGGGGTGGGGAGTAATGCCAAGCCTCGTGTCCTTAGTGCGGGCTGTCTCACTGCTTCCTGGTGGGCTGGGCTTCGTATGGCTCCTTACGAGCCAGAGGACCCAACTTGCTGATGGACCAAGTTTTCCTCTTTCTCACTCACCTGCCCGTCAAGGTGAAAGGCCAGGCCCTCGGAAGCATTCCCGAGGCCTGGTATGTGCTGGGTAGGTAACTGAGCCCTAGCTGGACCGACGGGAGACTGGACGTGGGAAGATGCTGCGGCAGCCGTGTGCTCGCTGCTCATAAGCACTGCTGTCCGTCCGAGTGTTGCTGCCGCAGTCTCTTCGCATGCCCTCGCTGCCGGCGGTGGCAGAGCATGTGCCGAGCTCTGCCGTCATCCTTGTGCAGATGAATGTGTGGCTTTCAGAGTCTGCCTGAGCTGCAGCACAGTGCTGACTGCAGAGCAGAGCAGAGCTGACCTGCTTCCTCTTAGTCTTGATTTTCTCGGCATGGCTTTGAGAGATGACGCCCATCGTCCACACCTTAGGAAGAGGTGTGGAGATTCAGGGCCGCTCAGAGCACCGCAGCCAAGACCGAGGTACTGGACTAATCCAGCAGACTGCTGCTCCCAAGCAGGGAGAAAGCAAGCATAAAGAGGTGGCAGAAGGACTTCCAAGATCCCAGCGATGACTTCTGTTCCAGACTCTTACTTATGGAGTTATCGATATTGCAGAACTCAGTTCTGAAGTGAATGGACATTATCTTGACATTTTAGCCAAAAAAATACCCCTTGGCGTCCATGTATATTTAGAAATATAACAAGTGTAGTAAGAAATATGGGGATTTCAGTAACAGAAAGAAATGTTGGCATTTCTGTAAAGAGGGAACAACAAGGTGAAGAAAAATGGCACAGGAAGCCTTTAGGTTTTATAAAGGATGCTAGAATTTGCATACTGCGTTTTCTTCTTTATCAAGTCTACCATCTTGCCTTAAAGTTAAATTCGGTCAGGCGGGGTTGGCAAGCTAGCTCAGCAGTCTAATTGCCTGTCTGGCAAGCGCAAGGGCTCGAGTTTGACCCCCGGCATTGCCTGCCGTGCTGGCCACCCAAACCAGGCATGGTGGCACAAGCCTGTAATCCCAGCCCTGGGGAGGCTAAGACAGGACGGTCACTAGAGTCCGAGCTGCATAGCGAGACCCTGTACCAAATAAATAATTCAGTCAGGTGAAAAAGGTTCATGTTTACATGAAAAATCAAGAAGACTAGAGGAGAACCCCCAACACTAAAATTCATCCTTAATGAGCAGACATGTCTTCCAGTTAAGAAGGCATTCCCAGAAAGTGCTTTTGATTTCCCTAGACAGACTGAGGAGACCAGCAGGAAAAAACTGAGTTAACCAGACCTCATATATCCTCTCAGTAGTTTGTCTCGATCCTTTACAAAAACTCCTGTCCAGGTTTGGGAAGTGACAGAAAAAAAACCTAGTTTGGCTTGCCCGGGTCAGCTCAAGGTCTCAGGAAGCACCAAGTATGGACAGTGCTGCACAGAACAGTACCCCAACTGCCGCCTGTAACCACAGCCCGCACGTGTGGGTGTGAGGCTGCTGGCACGAGTGCCAGCCAAACAGAGCGAGGCTGTCTTGTTGAGAGCCGTATAGATCCTTGGGAAAATAAAATGTCCTTGGAAAACTACTGGGAAGACAAGTGATCTAATTTAACCCAAACCGCTTTTTAAAATATAGACAAACAGAACAATAACAGTGGAAAATTACAGGAGCCAGACTCCTGGCAAGAGTGGCTGTCCAGGATGGCCCGTCGCCCACGGACGGCATCAGAGGAGGCTGCTCCACAGGTGGCCACACCGGGCCACATGCGCCTGCGCTGTGTGTGCTGCCACAGATGCAGGTGTTCTGCATATGCTGAGGTGAAGAGGGTCTGTAAACTGTATTTCACCTGCTACAACCGTCAGCTTACTTCGTATCAAAATAGGAGTGGCAGCAGGGTCAAAGCCCTGGGCAGCAGTGTCATCTTTTACCAAAGGGATGGAAGACAGTCTGGGCTATGTCCTGGCGAGACAAAATGATTGCCCAGACCTTAGGTCTCTGGTTTCTCTGATCCAGATGAGACAAGTAAAAGGGAGATTCTTCTTACTAAAAATAAAAAATGAGACTCGGTATTTCATATAGTCATCTCTTGCTATTTTAAGAAGTAGTTGCAGCTTCCGACTGGAATTTGGGAACCCATTTTCGTATGCGCAGCACGGTGTTTTTCTCCACAGAAGCATGGATGTCAGGTCCAGGAGCAGACCCCAGGTGCAAGACTGGCACTTTCTGAACCACACAACCATCTCTCTTGAGTACCCTGTCTCAGGCGCTTGTCTCTCAGGATTTAGACCTTGCTGCCCTGGTGCTAGTCAGCGGCACTCGGCCCTTGGCAAGATTCTTTCAGCCTCCACAGGCTCAGAGTAGATGTCCTTATCTTTCGCATGGAAATCTAGTTTTCTTCTAACCACACCTAACTTCAGAGTTTGACTCCATAAGAAACAGTTTGGATTTGTCCTCATTAACATCCAAAGGCACTGAAAGAGACGCGTCAGAAAAGCTTGGCTTAGGCTTCACACTTGGGCGGGTTCAGTGGCCCCGGCCCATGCGCCACCTGTGTCTGGGTGGGTGCGTGGCATGACATGGCGGAAACATCAGGGAAGCTCCTGCCCAGCTAGCGAGAAACGTCAGAAGGACCAGGACATGTGCAGTGCTGCTGGCGGCGCTGCGCATTCTAAGTGCTTAGATTCTTCTGAAAATTAGGCAGCTTTTTTAAGCCAGAAAAATAAGCCTGCATTTGGAGAATTTTTGTTCACAAGTGGCTGGATGTCCGTTCCAGATCACAGGAGCGCACGGATCTGTTCATGTGTTGAGTTCAGACATCCTTGATGCCAAGCAGGGCCAGGAAGGGTGACGAATGAGCAGTAAGTAGTTTTGAAACGAGAAACTATTTGGAGGAAATTAATTTTGGTCCAGGTCTCAGATCATAAGTTCCAGGAAGATTAAAATGGTAAATGTGCAGATGAAGCCATAAAGCAGAGCAAAACTGTCCTAGATATCGGGGAGGTAAGAGTGGCAAAGCCTGAAAGTATGGGAACGAAGCCCATACGTGGCCAATAGACTATAATAATGTCATATTTATGATGTGCAAGGCAAATCATGAAATTTAGACAAGGACCACCTGGGAGAAACCCTTGCTACACACAAGGGTGATAAAGGTGAATGCCACTAACACACCCAAAATTCTAAGGCTTTTTTCTTACATTCAAACGTGTCTTGAAGTCAGGATAGATTTTTCAAATAATGTGTATATTTCGTGACATTAAGACACTTAAAGTGGCAGTGCATCTTACAATTAAACGTTTTCTTAGGTCTAAAAATTAGGAGAAATAGTCAAGTTCTTGGTACCAGGAGCTAGGTCGTGTGCTTACTTGGTAGACAGCCACAGTCCTACAGGGGTGGTGGGGTGGCAGGTGGTGGTGCAAAGACACAAGCCTCTGCTCCCGGGTGCTTTTCTGAGCACCGGCCCGGGTCCCCGCTCAGGAACAGTTGGGTTGCTGTAGGGAGTGCCGAGCCCCAAGGCCCACGGGGCGGCTGAGCGCCGGAAGCCCCTTCCACTCCAGCCTGATGCCCCTGAACCCTAGGCTCTTGCCCTAAATCACCACAGTTGTTGAGCCAAAGGAAATTTTCTCACTGAGTCCTGCAGGCAGAGTTGTCATTACGTGGCGCTTCCGCTTCCTACCTGCCTTGGCCCTAGATTTCAGACTCATCCAGAAATGGAAAACGTTGCCACAGGTTCCCCAGCCAGGACCAGTATCTTTTCAGCAACCAAAGTTTTGCCAAGAAGACACAAAAACCGTCGGGTCCTGCATTATTTAGGTGTGCTAGCAGGTGCTTTTGAAGCTCGTGCTAAATAATACATACTGTTTAAATTTTAACGTATTTTCTGAGGGCTAAAAACAAGTAAACAGTTCACCATCAGACGTTTGGAGAAAGACGGAAGGGAAAAGAGCGAGCCATTCAGGTGTGTGGCGCCAGGGAGGACACACCAGAAGCTTCCCTCCCTGGAGCTCTCCTGAACAAAGCCTGTGTGTGGATTCTCTGCCTTGGGGCTTAAGGACCAGGAAGGCTGGGGAGCCAGGTGGTGCCTGTCCCCGCCCCAAGGGGGTGGCCTCTGCAGGTGGCTGCTTCCTCAGGGCCTATGGGACCCTGAGCAGGAGTGGTACTAGGGTGAGCGTGTGCAGGCAGCGGACCTCATCCTTTCCAGGCAGCCATTGGTTTCCCACAGCATGGGGACCCAGGAAGGACTCAGAGTGGCTGGGGACTTCACCCTGAGGAGGACACACCTATGGCCATTAGCAGCCACGTGCAGCTGGTGGGCAGGGTATGCTGCCTGGTTGTGGGGCTCTGGGTAAGGCACCAGCACGTCTGCTATCTGCCTGAAAGGACTTAATTTGGTTGGTGGTCACAGGCTAAGCTTTGACTCAGAGCAGGAACCCTCTAGCTGCCTTTTGTAGGTATCAAACACAGGATGTTTCTTGGTTTTTTAGTTTTGTTTTAGAATGTTAAGGTATTTGATTAGCATCAGTACAAGAGAAAATTCATTTCCAAGAGAAGTACCATGGTAGGGGCACTCTGCAGAGACTGAGAAAGCTCTTGTGGACGTTTTAAAGTCATTAGTTAAAAAAAGGAAAAGAAGATTCGGCATATAATTGGAAAGAGTAGTCAGAAACTAGCAGCCATTAGTGCCAGCCCTGTCATAAGGATGGTGGTGAGTTCCTAGCTACCATACATGCTATTCTGGGTACCTCTACAGTCAGTTTTGCACAGCGGTATTTGCCTTTAAGCAGTTTTCCCCCCTAACAGTGCTTTGCAAAGAATGTTCAATTCTGTGAGTGTTCCTATAATCAGGCAGCTGTATTTCCTAGGAAAGGGAGTAAAAGAAAGTACAGGTGAAGAATTTAAAGCCCTTGAGCCTTGCTGACTAGTTCAACTTGTGCTGGACATGAGGACAGTATTGTGCTAGAAAGCAAAACCCAGGACAGCCGTGGAATCTGCGGAATGACTTTCAGTGTACCATGAAATACCTCCTTCCATAGCTTCCGCAGCACCCCCACCCCCACCCTAACACACACACACACACATGCACACGCGCACGCACACGCACACATACACGCGCACGCACACACACACACACACACACACACACACACATCTCTTCCATCTGGGTCTGTCTTACAAACTGGCATCCAATTAAATAACTGGGAAATTTTTTTTTCTTAATGGTATAAAACTAATGATGTACCTTGTATTTAATGCTTTGATGGAGTCAGTGAGGCAATAGATTGGGTTTGCTTCGTCATGATGTAGTATAATATTACACGGAAGCTTGGGTGCGTTTATTGTGTTCTGCCCTTCCTCTCTCAAGTGCCGATGTGCTCATTAGGTGTCGCGTAAAGAAGCCTTCATGGGCATAGCCAGGGAGCACTCAGCAGTACTGAGCTACTGGCAGGTGTTTGCAGAGAAGATCCTGGACCGCTGTGTGCTTAAACTAGGGGGCAACCTCGAGGAGCGCATCTCTTCATTTCTCCTGCTTCAAGCCTGTGCCGGAGAGACCAGTATAAGCCTGTAGATGCTGCCAGACTCAGCTGGAAGAGTAAAGGATGATGAAGACCTCAGGGCAGCACTGTTTAAAACACATGACTATGCTGACGGTTGTGACAGGTGTGCACTTGTCACACGCATAGCACGTGCACCCCACCACGAGGGAGCCCTACTGAAAAGTAGCCTCAGGAACAATGAGGAGTCCAAGTCAGTGGACACCTTGTGGCCAGTGGGCTCCTCTGCTGTGGGCTGTTGGTGGTCAGGAAGCCGAGAGTCGGGGCAGAGTCGCTTGGGAACTCTAGTTTCCCTTCCACTTTACTCAAACTGTTCTTAAAAATCACCCATTTTTTAAAGTATCCAGTATCCTGAAGGCCATCTTTTCCGCTCCTTATCTTGTCCCTAAAGATGGGGACCGTGTTCTGAGGATGTTTTAAGCATGGAGCTCTCCTTACCAGGATGCCCATCCCTGGCGGCTTCTGTGCCCTTTGCTAGATGGGAGCTGTGCTGTATGAGCTTAGAGCTAAGAAGGTCTTCTCTGAAGGAGGGCTGCAGCGTGTGCTCTGCAACCGTGTCTCCCTGAAGGCACGGTGTTAAGCAACGCCGCATGTATTGTGTGCACAGAGCATGTAACCATGGTGCGAATGGGCTGGACGCTGTACCCCGACAGTGTAATGACTTAAACCGCATAGAGCTCTCTCTACCACAAAGAGCGCATACGTGATATGTAAGTTTACTCAGACACACACATCAACATGCCTACTTTCAAAAAAATCATCATCCATTTCTTATAAATTGGCCGGTTCACTTCTGGAATGTCTGTTGCTATTATATAGATTTACAAATAATATCTAACATACTAAGTTTTTCAGAAAGTCAGCTTTTAAGTAAAATTGTTTGGAGTTATTATCTGATATTAATATAAAGTATTTGGGGATTTTTGTTTCTACTTTAACCATAATGGTCAGGTATCCCCTAATGAAAAAATTCTCAAACTGAAGCTAATATGGGTGTCGTTTTTTACTCGTTGCTGGGACAAATACGCAACACTGAAAATGAAGGAAGGAAAAGTTTATTAACTCACAGTTGCTGGAGGTTTCAGTCCATGCTCAGTTGGCCCAAGGCTGAGTGGAACAGAGCAGAGAGCATCCAGTTCATGGTGGCGGAAACAGCAACAGTGGTGACAGAGGCAGTGGAACAACCAAGGGAGC
Organism: Myocastor coypus; assembly: GCA_004027025.1. NCBI lineage: Eukaryota > Metazoa > Chordata > Mammalia > Rodentia > Myocastoridae > Myocastor > Myocastor coypus. The sequence continues at coordinate 12,576 of PVJA010003356.1, forward strand.
AGAGAGCAACAGCTTCAGTCTGTCTCTCTCTCTCTCTTTATATTACATCAGGCTCTCTGCCTTAGCCTATTGGCTCAGGCCACACCCATAGTCTCAGCAGCACTCAGACCATAACCCCAACAGTAGTAAAACACGGAATCCCAGTGGATCATCCTTCAAGTCTCAAACTCTAGATCAGTACTAAAATACATAATCCCAGTGACTCATGAGTCAAGTCTCAATCTATAGAAGTTCCTGCCTCATGACTGCGTGAGGCTTTGGGGGGACAGCTAGGCATAAACCATAACAATGGGTGAAAATGAGAACCGGTAACCTTTATCAAATTGTAATAGAGGGGCCCGGCGGGATGGCTCAGTGGTCTAAAGCGCCTGCTTGGGAAAGCTTGGGCGGCTTCAGGGACCATGGTTCGATCCCCGGCACCACATGCTGCACCAGCCCTGCCCTTGGGGCAGGCTGAGCCGGCCATAAAAATGAGTGAATAAACAAACAAAGGTTCTGAAATAAAAAAATAAACAAATAATTGTAATAGAATTTGCCCTCTGCCCCGCTTGGAGTTTGTATGGAAATGTCATCACTGAGTTTCACTTAAGAGGCTTGATACCCCGCAGTGGGGTGCCGTTGCTAATGCTACTTCCGGCTCTTCTCTCTCCCAGGCCTTGAACCGGGGCATCGCTGCTGTCAAGGAGGATGCAGTGGAGATGCTGGCCAGCTACGGGCTGGCATATTCCTTGATGAAGTTCTTCACGGGTCCCATGAGTGACTTTAAAAATGTGGGCCTGGTGTTCGTGAACAGCAAGCGAGACAGGACCAAGGCCGTCCTGTGCATGGTGGTGGCCGGAGCCATAGCAGCTGTCTTTCACACTCTGATAGGTAAGGGCTGGCCACATCTGGCTGTGGGTATTTCTTGTTCTTTTTTATTGATTTAAAATATTCACCACGGGTGAAACTGGAGAGCATACTCGTAAGTGAGAGAAATCAGAACGCACATGTAAACACTGCACCGTCTCGCTGCTGTAAGAACCTGAGAGAGTAAATACAATCCAAAAGTGACAGTAGATGCTGTGAAACGAAAGGTTCTGTTCAGGGGAGGGAACGGCTGGGATGGAGAGTACAAAGCACAGAAGGAAGGTACGGAAAAAGGTGCTCGTAAATGCAGGACAGCTGCACAATTACCCTGCCGAGTTCTGCCGGCCTGTCGAAAGGAACAGTTAATGCTTACATTTGTGTTTTTCCTTTTTAATTTTTTATAACTTTTTCTTACCTACTTTGCGTGCTTATATCTGGTAATTTGATCAACTAATTTGAAGACAGCAACATGCTGAGCAAAATTCTGTATCGTTGCTATTGTTTTTTAATATTAATTTCTCTCTCCTCCCCTCTCTCTCCTCTCTCCTCTCCTCTCTCTCCTCTCCTCTCTCTCCTCTATCTCCTCTCTCTCCTCTCTTTCCTCTCTCTCTTCTCTCCCCTCTCTCTCCTCTCTCTCTCCTCTCCTCTCTCTCCTCTCTCTCCTCTCTCTCTGTATTATGGCCGGCTCAGTCTGCCCTGGGGATGGGGTTGACGCAGCATGTGGTGCCGGGAATCGAACCACTGTCCCTGCGGTTGCCTAAGCTTTCCTAAGCAGGTGCTTTAGACCGCTGAACCATCTTGCTGGCACCAGCATTATTCTCTTTAAAGATAATTTTTAAATAAACAAATGTACAAAATAATGGATTCTTTTGCTAATTATTTCTCATAAAAAATTTCAAATGATGAAAGGAATGAAACTTACACTCTTAGCTCAGGAAAATTTACAAAGTGCTTTTTCTGCAAAGTGGTAGCTTTGAGTCTCTGGTTCGTAATTCAGAGAGGGAGTGATTCCGAATAGGTGACTGTACCTAGAAATCCCATGGCAGTCCATATGGTAGACAGGACAGCAGGTAGGCATGCATTATTGTACCAACACAAGCTCGAGAATAAAAGTAGAGTGATCGTTCTTTAGTGCCAGCGCTTGTCAGTAGTGAGAACAAAAGACAAGAATTTTTGTTCTTGGGCTTCTCTATATTGCTTTATTCAAAGACAAGACTGTAGCTACTCTTGCCAGAGCATCCTTAATGAACAGAAAGGGAGATCACATGGACAGCATAGCCTCCAGGATCACAGCCTGGAGAAAGCAGATCCCCTGGGCGAAGGCTCCTGAAGCCCGAGAGTACGATTTCAGACCTCGAGAAGCACATCTGCTGAAGCCAGTTGTAGAAAACACCGAACTTGCTTCATAAACCTGCTGTGTGTGCCTTAGCTGCTGGTTGCAGGAAACTCGTAAATGTCAGTGGTTAAATTGAAAAATAAGCAACCAGAAGATTAACCCCAACCCTTTACCATGCATTTGACGGCAGCTGACATTTACCCACAGGGTTGTGAGTCTCAGTGCAAGCAGGGGAAGCCTTGTAGGGTTTTCATTTTCAATACAAAACAGAATTTTGTGCTTCTGTAAGAGGAGTGCAGAAGAGAACCTGTCTGCGGAGGGGCCAATGACGCAGCCAGAGGGTTGATATTGATGCCCTCTTCATTTGTGCTCTGAGCCTCAGGCTCTGGGTAGGTGACGTTCCATGCCTTTCTTGCCCCCACTTCTAACTGTGAGTGTTCAGAGTAAATTTCTGCTGCTCCATTCGATCCAGGCCGTTTCCAACGACGGTCTGTGTGTTCAGAAATTCCACACATTTTTGAGATCAAAGATTTATTTAAACAGGCAAGTCAGTTCCCTTTTGCACCTCTTCTTACGTGTATCGCTAAATGAATGCAGACTCCCTGTGTTAGCTGGGGGTGCGTAGGTAATTACTAGCTGTCAATACCTCTCCGAGAGGAAAACCGAGGACACTGTATTACTGAAACTGTTAGGAGGAGCATTTGCACACTGAAATAAAAACCAGTGCCATTTTCCAAGTTAAATTGAAAGTTTTCGCAGATTAAAGTGCCTGCAAGCAGGCACAGGGTCCTGGGGTTCCATCTCCAGCCCTGCCTTGCCGGCCCCACCCCCAGAGTGCGCTGAGAGCGCAGTTGATCCTGGGCGTGGTGACGCACGCCAGTAATCCCAGCTCTTGGGAGGCTGTAAACAGGCAGATCACTCCGAGTCTGATCTAGTAGTAAGACCCTGAACACCCTGTAGACCCTTCCCAAATAAATAAATAAATAAATTGAAATTTTTCTATTTTACAGTAGAACTATAAATCTTAAAGTAAACCAAGAGTTCTAAATCAGTTACATTGAATAACTTTTTATCACAGTTGATATTTTTTGCAAAGTTTCATTCCATGCTTTAAACTAATGCTTTGTTCAGAAGAAAATGTGTCTGTTTCTTTAAACACCCCAGACTCAGAGCGTAAGGGTTTCCCCTCCCCCTTCCCAGCCCTCTGTCCTCTGTCCCTGGTCGGCCGCACCGTGTGGCTTCCTTCTGCCCCCTTGCTCGGCACTGAGCTGTTGGCCTACGTGTTGGCCTACCTTTGCTAACGTGACAGTGACACTCCTGCGGGTAGCTGCTCCTGTCCTTCAGCTCTCCCGGGCTCCTCCCCTACTCCACTGACCTGTACCTTTCTTCAGGTCCCTTCCGGCTCCACGGGGTCTGCCTCCCCGTCTCCTACCATCTGTCTCTTACTTTGCTCTTTACTTATGTTTGGGGTTTCTCCTATGGGAAAAACCATCCTTGGTTCTCTGTGGGACCATTGGACCATTGTCCTTCATCAGTGAACATTTTCCTCCCATGTCACCTAAGTTAAACAGCTTTTTAAATAATTTTTTTTCAATCTTTTATTTGGTACAGGGTCTTCCTGCACAGCTCAGACTTTTAGTGATCCTCTGTCTCAGCCTCCCCAGCACTGGGATTATAGGCGTACACCACCAGGCACAGTTTCCCCGGCCCTGTGGATTGAACCCTGGTCCTTGCACTTGCCAGGCAAGCACCTAGACTGCAAAGCTATCTCCCAGCCCACCTGCAGTAGATACTTAAGCCAGTTTCCACTAGTGAGTTTGCAGCTGTTGGCACTGCAGCCTTAGCAGTCGGCTCTGGGGGCCCAGGTGGAGGAGCCTTGATGCTGATGAAATCGCAGCGCTGAGGCTCCAGATGTGCCAGACTGCAGAGGCCACCGCGCGGCCTCGGCTCCTCACACGGAGCCGCAGATGACCTGTTCAGCTGGCCCCATCCGCACATGCTCCAGAGAAATCCGCCTTCAGCCAAGCTGCTCTCCATCCTTCATTCAGACAGAACTGCTTAGTTGCCGTGAAAACTTACCTAGGTGCCGCTTTGCCACGGCCTTGATGAACGCACTTCTTTTGCTCAAACTCTCCTTGCTGCTCATGGCAGGTAGGGAAGAGAGCGTGTGAAGAGAAAGCGGGAGACGGCTCTTTTGGGTCTTGAGGCCCAGCTGAGTCTCTGCCAGCGCCCGGGACTGCTCCAGAAGGATGTTTTGTATTTCAACACATCTCCTCCAAATTTTGCCTAATCTTCTATATAAAATAAAGTCAAGGATTCAATATTTTGCTGGGGCTGGGGGTGTGGCCTAGCAGTTGAGTGTTTACCTAGTTTATGTGAAGCCCTTGGTTTGATCCCCAGTGCCTCCAAAAATGTTTTTGTGTAGTTTTCACTATATCCACACAACACTTGTAGTGGTCACTCTTCTATTTAGCATCTGACTCCTGGTTTTCACACTACTGTGGTTTTTTTGTGGGGTTTTTCCACTTTCATAGCCAATTCCATGGTTCTTTTTGCTTCACTTTTGATGTTACCTGTTGGTTTTAGTCTTTGTGGTATTAGTTACTCTCCCCAGACATGAGGCTTTTTGTACATTTAGTTAATACATTTCTCTTTTCAGATATTCCCAGTGTGGTAAAATTCATGATTCCCCATAGGATACCGCTGAAGGTGAATACGAGCCATTCTCAGTGTGCGTCGTTAGTGTGGAGTGCCCACGTGCCTGCCTTAGGTGTCAGGCACTTTTGCCACGGATCATGCTGTGAGGACTCCAGAACAGTGAGAGCAAGCGTTCCCCTTTGTTTTACTCCTTTTTGAAATAATCCAGTCCCCCACTTGTCCTGTAGACTGGCTGAACAGACTGCACTGGGCAGACAGACTGCACGTGCTATTCTAGGCCCTGTTGCTCAAAGTTGGGAATAGGAGAGAGGTGGGCGCACATCCCAGGAGATGGCAGGAGCAGACCAAAGCCGTGGCTGTGACGGCGGCTTAGCTAAGGGACGCTTGGGGCCTGAGGCTACCAAGAGCTCCGCTGACCAGCAGAGAACCAGAGGTGGGGAGGGCAGGGGGCAGGGAGGGAAGGAGAGAGCGGAAGGCCGCAACGGCAGTGTCGTGTGCACCGCGTCCATGTCCGGGGTCCCTCAGAGACTGTGACCCCAGTGGTTATTTTCTGTGCTGTCTCAGAGACGGCCATGCTGAGCCAGATGTGCTCCAGTGTTCACGTATGTTAGCGCCCCTTTAGCCAGCGGAGAGCAATGTGTTCTTCGTATTTGCAGCATCTTCATGATCTCATGGCTTCTAAAAGAATTGTCTCTACTAGAAAACAGCGCCGTCTTCCATCTTTCTGCACCGGGTCCTCCACTGTGTGCCGGTGCCCCGCTTAGGCGCTCCGAGGTGCGCGGCAAGATCCAGTGTCCTGCGAAGTTTCTACGGGAAACCTGGCTCCAGTGGATCTGTAGTTTCGGTGTTTCCCCAGACTGGGTGACTGGGTGCTCCCTGCTCCTCGGTACTGACAGGAAGTCTGCACACTTCTGGAGGATGTCTTCACTTAGAAGAGATTTCAAGGGTGACCGCGTCTACCTCTGAAAATCCGTGTGCAGATGCAGCTTCTGGTTCACTAAACCCGTGTCATTCCCTAGTGTCACTTAGTGGGTCACAGTAGGGCAGTAGAAATAGACACGGGTCACAGAGCACAAAAAGCTCATTCATTGTGTGATCCATTACGCATCGAGTGCCACACTCAAGGAAAGAATCCCTTACTGGGTCCTTTCCTCTACGTTTGCTGGAGTTAAAGAATTCTTTTAGACCTGTTTTTCCTGACTTTTTCTTCTGACTCCCGCAGCAAGTGAGATGTTTATTTGCACCTCTGCATTTCCCCCGGCATGGCTGGAGGTATTTTCTCCAGGGAGGCTTGGGAATGGGAGGGAAAGCTGGTTCTAGAAACCACCCTCAGGTGCCCCACTGCCTATGGGCCCAATCTGTGGACACTTAGAACTATATTGGATTTGGCTGACCTAAAGTCTAGAGGGCTGGGGAGATAGCTCAGCGGTCCACGTGCCTGCCTGGTAAGTAGAAGGACCTAGGTTCAGTCCCTGGAACTGCATGACAAGCTGACCTCACACTGAGCCAGCCACCAAGCCCAGGCCTGGTAGTGCACACCTGTAATCCCCACTCGGGCTGCTGAGACAAGAGCATCACGGAGTCTGGCCCTGTACTGAATGAATAAATAAAGGTTTAAAAAAATGAAATCTAGAGGATTCATTGGCCCCAAGTCCTGCCTGTTCTCTGCCACCCCTCGCCTGCTTGTAGCTCCCAAGGGGCAAGGGTCATGGAGTGTTTGTTGGCCCTTCTTGGGACTTGCCAGTCAGTTGCCCTCATTGAAGCCATGACCGCTGCCCCGGATTCGCCTGTGAAGCACCATGTATAACCATACAGAGTTTGTCACTGGCAGGCTTTAATTCAGGCCAGTCAGCGTGGTGCAAAGGACACCGTACTCTCACTGTAATGAATACATGAAAGGAGAAAGACCTTGCCGACCTTGTATCTGGTTTCACTTGGGCCAACCTTAATGCTGACGACAAGGAAGTTGGTATTTCCTGCCTCCTTGCACGCAGAGACGTGGGAACCATTGCTGTGCTCACGAGCTTTCTTGGCACTTTTGTCCAGCAGCGACTTACCAGGTCTCTTCTGTGCTTTGAAGAGGTCTGGGCAGTCACAGAACCCCGGGGGACTCCGCCTCTGCAGGCCCCGCGGCGGACAAGTGCGGTGATTTGTAGACTAGTTCTGTGTGCCAGTCTGCTTGCTTAGACTCCTCCCATTCCCTCCCTTACCACCCAGCCCTGGGAAGAGTGAGCGGTCCCAGTTCACCAAGAGTGTTAGCAGTGGACACTTTCAGGAGAGCCTTATAATTAATCATCTTAAAAGGACTCCAGGGGCTGGTGAGATAGTTTGGCAAAGCGCCTGCTTTGGCAAGTGCAGGGACCAGGGTTTGATTCTGTGTGCTGCATTGGCCCCAACCCCCAGGGCGCACTGAGCCGGAGACTGAGTCCAGGCGTGGTGGCACACACCTATAATCCCAGTGCTGGGGAGGCTGAAAACAGGAGGATCACTACCAGCCCAAGCTGCTTAGCAAGTCCCTGTACCAAATACACAAATGAAAAAAAAAAAACCAGCACCCCAATACTTACTGGCTCAAAACACAAGCATTTAATTTTGTTCGCCAGACCATAGATTGGCTTGGCGGTACGTTTACACTTGGCTGGGCCCCTGTGGCCAGCGGAGGGCTAGCAGATGACCCTGTTGGTCTTGGTGGCTCCCTGGCACAGTCTGCTGAGGTCACTGGTCACTTTTGGCCAGCAGAGCCCTGTTGCATAGGATCTCTGTGCTCCCAGAGAGATTTTTGGGTGGCTGCGGCCAGACTCCACGTAGAAGGGCAGAGGCACGCAAGGCCACCCGAGGCCCAGAGCCGTGGCTGCGTCAGCACTGGCGTGGGCACGACCAGCCAGGATGTGCTCCATGCCCACGCCCCTTGAGCCAGCCCAGGCCCAAGGGCTAGGGACATGGCTTGAGCTTTGACTGGGGCACTGCCGTATCATGAAGAGTTGAGATGTGCGGAGCGTGGAAGCGCTGAGGGCATTTCCGCTCTCAGAGTACCCCAGTGCTTCTTCAGGGGTGATGGATGTGCGCCCTTCGATTATTCCATCAAATTTCATCATGGGCTTACCTGCTACATGGTCGACGTGTGCTTATGTTCTGGTGTCTAGACACGGAGACCTGTTGCCTAGAGCTTTAGTTGCAGGCACCGAATTTTTATAAGCATTCCAGTACTGCCTTAAATGTCCCATTTCTTTTACGTATGTCACATGTGCCTGGGGGTGAGATAGCTGCCCCAGCCCAGGCCGTGCTGGCACCTCCCATGCCCAGAGCATAGCTGAGTTAAAAGTCCCCGACCTTTGTGTAGGAGACTGCAGCCACTACAGCCGGTCGGGCTGGCACGGGGCGTAATACAAGTTATTCAGCAGTTATTTGTGAAAGCATTTCAAATACGGCCATTGAGCTCTGAGGCAGATGTGCATGAGAACCTACAGGTGACGTTGTATGCACCCACAGCAAAACCTTATAAGCAGCTCTCTGTGGATGCATAAAAATAGTACTCACGAGACTTCCAAGCTTTGCTAGCTTGGGAATTTGAGTGAGAGTAAAGGCTCTAAAATTTACGTCTTGTGCCAGGTGTGGTGGTACAGCCTGTGATCCTAGCATTCAGGAGGCTGAGGCAGGAGAACCACCATGAGTTCAAGGCCGATCTAAACTGTATAACAAGGTCCTATTTATAAATTAAATAAATAATAGTTTGTAGTTTGGAAACATGTTATTGTGATCCTAATGGTGGGCTTTTTCTCAGCTCCCATTGCAAAATGTGTGTCTAGACTTACTGAGATTAATCATCTTGTGCTAGTAGCTCCTGGGTAGGCAACCTGGAGCATCCCTGACTGCAGAAGGGGCCTCCACATCCTGCTTGGCTCAGAGCAGGGCTGCACTGAGCTCCTCCAGCTGCGCTGGCACGGTGTCCTGAAGCCTGCCTTCAGACTCGCTTTCGTTCTGCTTCATAGCCTCCTGCCCTGCCTAAAGGCGCAGGCTGCTTCAGGACAACCTTCATAGCCACTCACAGAGGTGCAAGTGAATAATGTCGCTCCAGGCCACTTACCTGGCAATTACGGGCTCTGCAGCACTGGGGCACCTCAGCCCGCCAACAGCTGGAAACAGCACAGGGCCCGATGGAGGGACTTAGTCAAAGGGGAGGAGAGAAGGGTGGAAACAGGTGCTGGAACTTCACCGTCCACTGCCAGTGTGGAAAGGACCTCTGGTTCTGATCAGCCTGCTGCTTGGCCATGTGAGAGGACGAGGCAGGAAGCCTGGAGGGGAAGCTTGCGCCTGGGCCTCCAGTGCTGTCGGCAGCTAACAGAGCAGGAGCCTGAAATCAGGAGTGAGCAGAAGCAAGAGCAGCCAGGGCCCCAAGTGCCCCGCTGCCACAGCACCTGGGGAGCCCCAGACCTGAAAAGGCAGCTGAGACAGTCTCTGGCGCTGCCCAAGGAGCAGAGAGCGGGAGCCCAGCCCAGCGGTGCTCGAGCCTCAAGGCGCTGCGGGCTGCGTCAGAGCAGCCTTCTGCTGCCCTGGATGAAAGACCTGGCTAGGAAGGCTTGCTGCAGATGGGTAGAAGCCGCTTCCCGCTGCTGACCCGTTCGCAGCAGCGCACCACGCAGCACAGCACGCTCTGCCTTCTGCAGCTCCAGCCACGAGCCCCATGCACTCCTGCTGCCTTCCCAGAAAGGAAAGCAAAAGCAGTTCTAATGGAAAGCAAGGCAGTTCTCTTTCCCAGAAGCTGCACGCAACGGTACTCAAGCTGTGCCACAAACGAGGGAGCTTACACAGTAGCCTCACAGCTCTGCGGGCTGCAAGCCTGAGGCCCACAGACAGGTGGCACTAGTTCACGGACTGGGAAGATCTTGTCTGTTCCTCTGCCTTGGCCCTGGGTGAATGTCGCTGGCAGTCTTGGGCTTTCGCTGGCATGCCCATGCAAGGGCGAAGGCAGAGAAGGGGTGGTGGGCGTCTCCCTGTGTGCATCTGGCTGTGTATCCAACTCTGCCCTTTTGAGAAGGGCACCAGCCTGATTGGCTTGGCAGCCGTCCTGCTGAAGTATGGCCACCTCGTGACTAATTACGTCTGTGAGGACCTGTGGCTCCGTAAGGCCCCACGCTGAGGTCAAGAGGACAGGACTCAGCAGACATAGTTGAGCTCACGGCCTGGTCCTTCCTGGTCTCAGCCTTGCGCCCATCCGTTGGTCACCAGCTTGAGCTACTGTAGCCGGCTGGCATTGGGTATCAGCTGTGGCATGCGCCTGGCCACTCACCAGCTGCCGCAGCAGCCCCATCACACTCTGTCCTTCGTCGGGGGAGACGGTGTTGTTGTCTGTTCATGAAACAAATGGACAAATAAGCGGCACTGTTGAGTGACTGTGACGAGATTTCCATAGCTGGTGCCCAGAGCAGCCCGTTGGCTGGCTTCCTCATCCCAGCCTCATGGCGTGGCCAGCGGAGTGCCAGTGCGAATGCACTTCTTTCCTCACTGCAGACGCCAACAGCAGCTCTCCGCCACCTCCCAAGGTCAAGGACAAGACCCCCCTGCCGGCTGTCACCTCTGTAAGCTTCTGATCTAAGTGATGCGGAGAGCTCAGAAGCCTCCTCCCTTCATGTCCCTTGCTGTACCTAAACCCATCTCCCTGCCCCTCTTCTCTTTCTACCTTACGATGCCCTCCCTCCTGCTCTCCTGCCCCGGCCCAGGCCTGGCTTCTTTTCTGCTCCTCAGTGGCCTGGCCCCCCTCACTCACCTTTGCAGCTGATCCCTGCCCCCCTTGGATGACTCAGAGGTTTTCTTCTCCCTCTCCTTAAACTTCCTCTCTGGAAGTCACCAGATTCCGACCCCTTGGGGTGCCCTGCTTGCCCTGCATCTGCTATGATTCCCACCATGCACCGCAGTATCCAGGACTTCGCCCCCCACAAGACCTCTCTCCCTCTAAAATCTCCATCATTCAGGAGCAGAATGTGGTGACACACACTGATAATCACAGCACTTGGTAGGCTGAGGCAGTAGGGTCACCAAGATGTCAGGGCAAACCTTGGCTACTTAGTGAGTTCAAGGCCAGCCTGACCTGCATAAGACCCTGTCTCAAAACAAAAAAAGGAATCTCATAATCCAAGAAAAGAATCCTATAATCCATCCTATAATACCTGACAAAGTGTAGAACATTATTTCTCTTTTTTTTTTCTGTTTGTTTTTTTTGTGGGACCAGGGTTCGAACTCACGACCTTGCACTTGCCCAGCAGACACTTGTGCCTCTGAGCTATCTCCCCAGTCCCCATTATTTCTCTTTACAATTAAAGTGGTTGTAAGTATTCCTCAAACTGAAATGTGAGGGGATTGTTACCTCATGTAACGAAGATTGTCCTCCTCTGACTCCTTGGTTGTCAGGTGTGTGACTGCTCATAATTACAAATGTGTGAAAACAGCAGGAACGCTTGCTGCCAGAGCACTTGGAAACCACGGGGAAACCCAGGAATCGGTATCTCCGGGCGGCCCTGCCCGTGGCAGTGAGGTCAAAAGTAATCCAACACCATGTTCCGTCTTTGCTAATGCTGTTCGCTGGTATGGCTACAAGTGCCTGCGGAGACTTCCCTGGCGCCGGGCAGGTGCATGTTCACACAGCCCATGTGTGTGGGGCCCTGTGGACCCCAGTCCCACCCCCGTGACAAGTCTTCCCGTAAGAAGGACTTCTGAAGCACCTCCTGGATGGCCCTGTGCCCTGCCCCGGACTGATCCACAGTCCTGAGCCAGACGGACCAGGCCTGCTGCACCCCAAGTTGCCACTGAGCCAGGACCTCTAAGAAGTGAAGCGAAAAGGCTGGCAAGCCTGACAATTGTAATACTTCAGCCGAAAATACATGCTCACCTCTGGAAATTTTTCTGTTGGTAAACAGTATATGCAAACATTTAGCTTCAAACTTATCCCAGAAACATTCTTTTATAATATTAAAATGATATAAATATGCATCAAAAGGAGCATGAACACAGAGATAATGTGTAAGCCTACAGAAAGCAGTGGGGTGCAGGTAAGCATGCAGAAGATGAACGTATCACAGGACGATGTTCTGGTGTACAAGACTATTTGTAGATGACCTCATTGTATACTAACGTACATGCCAACGAATGACCCAGATGATTAGAACCCAGGCTGTTCGCCATGTGACCCGTTGGGGTCATATGATTTTAGGTGATTTTTCTATAATTTTTCCACTACAAATATTGCATCTAAATTATTTCTACATTTTCAGGTGCAGAGCTCCTCTAAATACCTGTTCCCTAAACATTGCTATGTATTTTTGGCCCTTGCAGCATATAGCGATTTAGGCTACTACATTATCAATAAGCTGCACCATGTGGATGAGTCGGTGGGGAATAAGACCAGAAGGGCCTTCCTCTATCTCGCTGCCTTCCCTTTCATGGACGCCATGGTAAGTAGAGGGACTCTCTGGGATTTTTCTCCTCACTAATAAAATATATGTAATGTCAAAGTTAACGTCTAAGCCATTTTTATGTGGACAGGTCGGTGGCAGGAAGAGCCTCCATATTTTTTACGGTCTTCAGAGTTCATCTTGCAGAACTAAAATTCTGTACCCATTCTGTGGTCACCCTGTTTCTCTTCGTTGGCCCCCAGACACACCCGTTCTACTTCTTTCTCAGTGAATGTGATCCTCACTGTCAATGCAGGTGTAGAAATACTTCTTTTTTTGAGTGCTGAGGATTGAGCTCAGAAAGTGCTGAGCTGTATCTCAGCTCTTGTATGTATAGTTTTTATTTCAATACGGGTTCGTGCTAGTTTGCCCAGGCTAGCCTTGAACTTGAGACCCTTTTGCCACAATCTCCCACATTGGAATTATAGCTGGGATTACAGGTTATCCAGCCTTGCCCAGCTACAAATGCATTGAGTCTCAGCATTTCACTTCTTCAGAGCATGCAATCAGAAATGGGGTTTCGGCATCATGTGGTTACTCTATTTTTTTCTTGGTGTTACATATTGAACCAGCCGTGCAAAGCACATGCTCCGCCAGTGAGCCATACCCCCTAATCTATTTTTAATTTGTTGTGCTGCTGCCATCCTGCTTTCCTTGGCTTGTGACCAGCCCATTTGTCGCTGTATTTTATGCGACTTGTCTATATTGGCCCCAAGTTCTGGCAGGTGGCAAGAACGTGATTTCTCTCGGGATCAAGGAGAGAATAGCTGTCTGATAAGCCCACCACTTGTGTGCCCTAGGCACCCAAGTTCTGGAGTAAGACACTCGTGAGCATGCTGATAGGGCTTTGTTACTTTGATGGCTACATGAGCAAAGAACCTCATGCCCATAACTCCTTGCACTGATACTAAAGGTACTACCTGCTCTTCAGTCCTGGGGGTTGGACCCAGGCCCTGCATGCACAGCTACATTCATGGAAAGCGTATATTCCCAATAATGCCCAGCACTGGAAAACAAAGCCCTTCTTTGGTTTCCCTTTGAATTACTGTACATTTTATCTGTATTTTTATGATTCCCTACCCCAGATTTCACATACATCAGGTAGAGGGTCACAGCTCTGCATCCTGGGTGGGAGAAGTGAGGTAAGAGACACCGAGATAAAAGGACATATGAGTGGTGTTCTCCGAGTCCTCAGAGGCCCGAGCTGGCCGGCAGTCACGTGGTGGCATGGGCTCCTCCGCGCTGACAGCTTTCTGCTGCAGCCTTCCGTGTGGGCCTGCTAGCTGGGACATGGACATCCGTCCGTGTTCTTCGTTGCTGCGAGGACCGGCATCCCACACTCGACGTGGCTTACAGGGGTGCAGAATGGTCAGTCTCTTCGTTAAAGAACCCTGACACCCTTTGCATCCTACAGAATGATACTCTGGCTCCCGAGACCGAGACCGGGACACTGCTTTGTCCTCTCTCCAGAGCGGAAGCGGGACCCTGACCCAGGGAAGGACAGTCAGCCAACACTGGGATCCGGGAGCAGGAAAGGCAGTGTCAGCCACACACCCCAGTGTCCCGCTGCCCTTTGGCCTTTTCTAATTAGCCATGAAGGAGTTTGAAAATCACAGCACAAGCTCAGCCCTGTATTCCAAAAATCTAAAGTCCCGAAGATTCCAGAATCCACAACTTTTAGAGCTCCAAGATGACACAGTAACTGGAAAATGCCATACTCCACCCCATGTGTAAAACCCTACCACACACACACTGTTTCAGAGATTATGTACAGTTAACTTCAGGGCGTGTGTATAAGGTAGATGTGAAACATAAATAAAACTTGTGTTTGGATTTAGCCCAAATCCAAAGTAGCTCATTTTGTATGTACACATATTCCAAAATGCAACAAAAGAAAAAATCAGTTCTGAAATCGTTCACTTCCTAAACATTTAGATAATGGATACACACCCTGTTTAGCACTAAAACATTGGTATTTGGTATGTTTTTCTTCCATGTTTTATCTATAAATCCTCCCAAAGACCCTGACATGACATATAACAGCAGACACCATTAATAAAAGAATAATGAACATTTGTAAGGAGTTCTCTCCTCCCTCCCTTGCACTACACACACACACACACACACACACACACACACACACACACACCAGGCACCCCAGCCCTGACATGATGGCTGGAGAGGTAATGTGTGGAAGCCACTGGTCCTGTTATCTAGATGGTTTTGAGCCAGCAGGGACAGTCCACAAGGTGCTGATCGCAGCTCTTTTTGCCGCCCACCCCTGGAGACCCCCAAGCTGAGGAGGGTGGGTACAGGAGCAGCTGCGGTGAGAAGCTGAATGTCAGCCCCCCTTCCAGCCCTGCTGCCCGCTGGGCTCGGGCTTCTCTGGGCCTGTAGTAAGACTTTCAAAGATGCGGAACACTGGGTAAGACCCTGGCCAACCTGAGGACAGGGGCGCAGATCCTCCTGAGGCCCTGGGGACCTCTGGTGATGTGACAGGTCAGGCCTGGTTAGCACCTGTCTTGTGATGCACTTCCTAGGACAACCTGCCTCTGTGCCTCTGTGCCGCGCGGTCTGCTCCGAGAGCCATCCTGTGTCTTCCCCTCTTGCTGCTTATCCGGCTTCCTGTAGGCTTGCAGCCCTAAGGGTGTGTGTGTGTGCGTGTGTGTGTGCGCGCGCACGCGCGCTCGCATACACGCTCTACATATAGATATTGCTACTGAAGAAAGACATGTAGTCACTCCTTCCACTTAAAAATCAGCAGCCCAAGTTACAGACTTAGCAGGCCTATGCTGCTGAGGCTGCTGGAGGTAGGTGGCATGGTTCAGGGAGGCCTGGCCGTGCATGACCGCAAGAAACGGTGTGACCCCAACAGCGCACCTCATAGCGGATTCTCTCCTCTTTGGCAGGCGTGGACTCATGCTGGCATCCTCTTAAAACATAAGTACAGCTTCCTCGTGGGATGCGCCTCAATCTCAGACGTCATAGCTCAGGTAAGTGGCTTGTGTGCCCGTCGGAGCGCGACAGGTGGCGTCTTCGTGGCCTGTGGTGCGTGGTGTTCCTCTTCACCTGGCCTGAGCTGTGTAGCATGTGTTTTTCTCTCTCAACTTCTTATTTTGACATAATTTCAGATTTACAGAAAAGGTGCAAAGAGAGTAGAACTTCCATTACCTCTTTACTTGAGTCCCTGAAATACTGTTATTTTGCTACATTTTCTCTCTTTTTTTCCTCCCTTCCCCTTCCCCTTTCCCGTCTCCCTCTCCTCCCTTTCCCTCTCATCCTCCTCCCCACCCCACCACTTCTGTTCTGGTATGAGGGTAAGTTCCAGAGAAGATGCCACCTACCCCTCCATCCCTCAGGGTATTTCCTAAGGAGGGTGCAGCCTCACCTAACCCAAGTATAACAGTCAAAATCAGAGGGCTAGCAAGGTAGCTCACTGGACTTAAGTGCCTGCTTAGGCAAGCGCAGGGGCTGGGTCCATCACTGGCACCACATACTGTGCTGGCCCTGCCCCACTGGGTGCACTAAGCTGGCCCCTGAGACTGGGTATGGTGGTGCACGCCTATAATCCCAGCACAGGGAAGGCTGAGAACAGGAGGATCACTGGGAATCTGAGCTGGGTAGTGAGACCTTGTACCAAATACATTTTTTAAAAAAGATCAAACTCAGGAAATTAATGTGAATAAAACATTAATTGATTTACAGGCTGTTAGGGCCAGGGAGATAGCTCAGTAGAATAAGCACTTGCCTGGCAAGCGCACGGTCCTGAGTTCAATCCCCAGTATCAAAAAAAAAAAAAAAAAAACCCAGACAAACAAACAAAAAAGAACGCACTGACACAGCTCCCGCATGACATCCTTTGTAGGAGAAGCAAACCGTAGCTGCTGAGCTGCGCTTAGTTTTCACATCTCCTTTGACCAGAAATTGCTTTGTCGCCTTGCACTTCATGACAGTGTCAGTTCTAAAGGGTACAGGTAGCTGCTTTGTAAGAGTCCCTCAGGGTGAGATTTGGGGTTGGCCAGCACGTGACCTCCATGGTGTGTTTGGCGCACAAATGAGGCAGGAAATGCCTTTGCTGGGCATGTGTGCAGCTCTGCAAGCAGGAGGGCGTCAGTGGTTGGGAATCCCACTGCCGCTGTGAAGAGCGCCACCCCGGCCCGGTCTGAGGAGGTCACAGCATCTCCATAACCCTGGTCACAGCGGGCAGCCCGCCTCAGAGTTGCCCCTCTGGAGCCGCTCTCAAGCATCAGTGCCTCCTCCCAGCATCCGGGGAACCAGGTCTGGGTCCTGCTGCTTTCAGATGCAGCTCCCTTCCTGCAGACTGGCTCTCTGAGGCCTGTGTCAGCTGGCTCTGTGCTTCCTTCTTCCACTGCTAATACGACATGAAAAACTTAAGCAGAAAGTGGCATCCTGTACCTGTAATTGGTCAGTTGACCACCTACCATTAGGCCTGGGCATGTTGCTGGCTGGAGGAGGAGGTTAGGCTTGGTCCCTGGGCCCCTCCACATTTGCCCTCCCGTTCAGGAGCATTTCCCTGCTTTAGCTTTTGAGACATGGCCTCCCTGTGCAGTCCAAGCTGTCCTTGGGACAGCTGGCACTGGGACCACGAGCATGTGCCACTGCACCTGGCCCGAGGACATGTTATTTTAAAGGCAGAAAGAAAACGAAGGGGAAAAAAAGATAAAAACACTTGACTTTGCCTAAGATAAATATAGTAAGCATCCAAGGGCAGGAAAAAAACCAGACTCGTGCGGGCCACTTTGCCAGCACACCCACGCCTCTTCCTCTCGGCTTTAAACCCGATCCTAGCCCTGGCCTGGTGGAATAAACAGACCTGGTGAGAAGGGCGGGAAGGCTGAGTTCAGAGGCCGTCTGGCTTGGGTTCTTTGTGGCGGAACAGTTATTTTAAAAAGTCTGCTGCCTGTGTTCCCACCACGGCTTGGCTGGAAGAATAGACTCTGCTTTGGTTCCTCAGCTTCCCCTGCCACACCTTGGTTTTTCTCACTATCCAAAGGCCTTTGTTACCAACCTCATAGGGCGATAGGTGAGTAGAGCCTGTGCAGAGTACTGTGAACTACCGCACTGGTAGAAACGGCGACCGCCAGGGTTAAATGTGTCAGTGACGCCTTGAATGCCAGGGGCAACTCCCACTGTCCGAAGATGACGCATTCCAAGCAGCGGGACAGAAGACCGGGTCTGGCTCGAGGAAGCAGGGCTTTTGTGTCCTACCAGCGTGGCAGACAGTTCCAGTTGTTCTGATGACATTGCCGATGGATTTGTAAGAAGTAGGCAGTGTTTGCCCCGTTTTGTGGTCAGCACTGCCTAGGCTGTGTGAGCTCCCCACTCTGCTGCCTCCCGGCCCTGACCAGAACCAGTTCTCGAACCTTCTTCTCCCACCATCACAGAGAGGACAAGGGCCAAGCCACAAATGCCAGACCTCCCTCACCTCATCTGATCCTTAGGAACTATTACACACACACACACACACACACACACACACACACACACACACACTCCCTCACTCTCTCGCTCCAGAAGATGACTTCATTTCACTTTGTGAAGAAAAGAGTGGCAACCAAGTTCTTCAACATCCAGCCCCCTGAACCTGCAAGCTCACCTTCAGACTTGGAGTCAGTGTTATCCTAGTTTCAGGGAAAATGTCTCAGCCCCAGAGATCCCAGTAGAACAGGCCTGCCCACATGACCCAGAGAACCAGCTGAGGGGCAAATGGTGAGGCAGGGCCACCAAGGAACTTCAGTCAGCACAGCCATTCTGGGAGGCTAGGTCACAAAGTTCAAGAGCTGCCTTTGAGGGCTGGCAGGGCCCAGGGGTTCAGTAGGAAATTAGAGCAGAGGCTAGGGTTAGAGGTTGCGTAGCTGGAGGCATGCAGAGTGCCTGGGCCATGGCGGCTGATTCCTTCCTCAGGGCTGGTTCTGTAAATACAGGCCTGGAAAGCCCATGGTCACCTGAGGAGGACCTCAGGCTCCCTCATGTGATGATGGCTGCTGCTTTTGGGAGGCAGCCATCCCATCATGGGGTACCTGTGAGTGCTGTCATTGTGGGCTGTGAGGCTCCCCTTTTCCTAGAACCAGGCTTAGTGCAGTGACTGGAGAGTTCTAGGTGTTACTCATGGAAAAGCACTCACTTGGCTGTCCCTGAAGGACCTGAAAACCAGTTGTTCTTGTCCTTGATCTTGAAGGAAGATGAGGTAGACTAGGGACATTGAGAGCTAGTACACCTTGGACTGCGGGCTCTTAGACCTCCTGTGGGGCTGACGCGACTTTGTGCAGCACTGAGCCAGAGTTTGGCTGTTAGGGCCGGGGAGACAGCTTGCCTGACAAGCGCAGGGTCCTGTTTGGTAGGCACTGAGAATGTACTGACACAGCTCCCCCGTTACGCCCTCTATAGGAGAAGCAAGCCTTTGCTACGTGTCCTCCCTTGGGTATGTGTCTCTCCCTCCTCATCCAGGCCTCCTCTTCCATCTCACCTGTGCAGCTAGTGTCACAGAGCCATCCTGACAGCCCCAAGTCCCTGTTGATCTTCACGTACTTTCCTCACGCACAGCCAATTTTCAGCCTTTACACGTCACCCTCATGTGTTACAGTGTAGGTTAGGGAGTGTGTAGCATGCAGCCTGCTGAGGACAAGAGGGCGCGTCTGTAGTGTGACAGACACACAGGTGTTGGCCCCAGTCCCGGCGCTACACGCAGTGTGTCCCAGCACGGCCTCTTCCAGCTGGCCTACTTGGGGCAGCCATGGGAACTCCATGGTGCCTCTAGGGAGTGTGTGTGACTAAGTGTGCGTGTGAGCAGCACCCCAACATGCCCCTCTCCTGCCCAGGGTCCTGTCACCACCTCTGTCCTTGCTTGGTGTTAGTAACGGAGCATCAGCACGGGTGAGGGTCAGGATCCTGCAGTGGCATCGCACTTGAAGTGCCTTTGTTCCTGTGCACATGTGACCACTAAAGTGAGGCTTGGTGACAACTTCAGGAATCTGCTGTGCACTCAGAGCACTTCCAGAACCTTCTTCAGGAGGGCTTCCATGAGGCTTGCGTCAGAGGTTGGACTCCTCTGAGCTCCGCAGCCCGAGAAGGTTCACGTGTGACAAAGCACGCTTTGGCACCAGGGCCGCTGAATGGATATTGATGTTTTATTAGGATTTCAGACTCTCCTGAGTGTGTTCCTTTCAGCTGTTCCACTTTAAGTTAGCAGTTTAGATTTTAATTTTCGTTGCTGTACAGTAATTACTGCTGAAGCTTAGGCAGCACTTTGATGACTTCCATCCTGCAAATACGCACGTGCACATGTCCTTGCCCTTGGACCGTCACAGGCCGCCACTGCCTACCACCTAGCACCCAGCGTCCAGAGGTCAAAGCCTCTACCCATTTCTTAACCAGCTGTGCAGGTACCTTAGGTCCCTTTAGCAACATGGTGGGAGTCCCAGAGCAACAGCACGTCCGGGGCCTGGAGGCAGGTCCGCGCCTCTGTCGGCCAGCTCCTCCCTCCATGGGCCTCTGTCGGCCAGCCCCTCCCTCCGTGGGCCTCCTTCGGCCAACCCCTGCCAGCCCCCTCCCTCCACGGGCCTCCGTCGGCCAGCCCCTTCCTCTGTGGGCCTCCGTCGGCCAACCCCTGCCAGCCCCCTCCCTCCATGGGCCTCTGTCGGCCAGCCCCTCCCTCCACGGGCCTGCATCGGCCAGCCCCTTCCTCCATGGCCAGCCCCTTCCTCCGTGGGCCTCCGTTGGCCAGGCCCCTCCCTCCGTGGGCATCCGTCGGCCAGCCCCTTCCTCCACGGGCCTCCGTCGGCCAGCCCCTCCCTCCACGGGCCTCCGTCGGCCCACCCCTGCCAGCCCCCTGCCTCCGTGGGCCTCCGTCAGCCAGCCCCTCCCTCCATGGCCAGCCCCCTCCCTCCACGGGCCTCTGTCGGCCAGCCCCTTCCTCCGTGGGCCTCCGTAGGCCAGCCCCCTCCCTCCTCGGGCCTCCGTCGGCCAGCCCCCTTCCTCCACGGGCCTCCGTCGGCCAACCCCTGCCAGCCCCCTCCCTCCACGGGCCTCCGTGGGCCAGCCCCTTCCTCCGTGGGCCTCCATCGGCCAGCCCCTTCCTCCATGGGCCTCCGTCGGCCAACCCCTGCCAGCCCCTTCCCTCCGTGGGCCTCTGTCGGCCAGCCCCCTTCCTCCGTGGGCCTCTGTCGGCCAGCCCCTTCCTCCGTGGACCCCTGCCCTCTGCTCCCCGCAGGTTGTTTTCGTAGCCATTTTGCTGCACAGCCACCTGGAGTGCCGGGAGCCGCTGCTCATCCCCATCCTCTCCCTGTACATGGGCGCGCTTGTGCGCTGCACCACCCTGTGCCTGGGCTACTACAGGAACATCCACGACATCATCCCCGACAGCAGCGGGCCCGAGCTGGGGGTAAGTGTTGTCAGGGGAGAACTGGGCAGGCCGAGACGCTGCACCCTGTGTGAGGAGAACTCAGCGTCTTGTGCTGTGCCCCAAGCCCGGGGGCTGGCTGCCTCCCGCTGGGAAGGGCCGTAGAAAAAAACGAATGAGCTCTGAGCTGGATGGCCTCCTCTTTGCCAAGTGAGGAGACCAAGGCACAGTGGGTCCCTGCAAGCCAGTATGGCTGTCTCTCTCATTGTTATAAATTAAGCTATAGTCTAGAAGTTTTAGGACTCGTAGACGTATAGCTATAAGGTCTTTCATCCCATAGGGATGGAGGCTCAGCTCTTCTTTTTGCGTGGCCTAATACTAGTCTTCAGGTGCCTACCTCCTGGAGACCAGTCAGATCTGGCATTAGGTATACCGTAGGGTGACAGAAATGATTAAGATACATTTTGGGGGATAGGGGAGGGGTTGGTGAGATAGCTCAGCGAGAGGTCTGATCGCCTGCCCAGCAAGCACGAGGACCCCAGTTTGATCCCTGGTACCGCATACCATATCAGCCCCAGAACCCTGGGGCCACCAAGACCGAGCATGGTGGTGCATGCCTGTAATCTGAGGTCTGGGGAGGCTGAGACAGGAGGATTGCCATGAGTCTGAGCTGCATAGTGAGACTCTGTGCCAAGTTAATTAATTAACTAATTAATTGAAATTTTAAAAAGATACAGTCTCAGTCTTCAGGTTTTTTAATTTTTTAATTTAATTTTATTTTATTTTTCCTTGTTTCAGAACTTTTGTTTGTTTGTTTATTTATTTTTATGGCCAGCTCGACACAGCATGTGGTGCCGGGGCTCAAACCGCGGTCCCTGCAGCCACCTGCAGGCACTTTAGACCACTGAGCCATCCTGCCGGGCCCAGTCTTCAAACCGTTGTACAGTCCACATGGCAGATAAGACCAACACAGAAAAAGCAGTTGAACCTGAGTGTGAGAGAAGGTGCATGCCTCTGACACTGAGGGCAAGGGCAGCAGCACGGGCCAGGAAGCTCTCATGGAGGTCAGGGGTGGCCTGAGCCTTGGGAACTACAAGAAGGAAGTCAGACACGTGGACTTTCACAGGCGGCCAAATACTGAGTCCATCGTGAATATAAACGGTGCCTGATTGTCCAGCAGCTCAGTTTCCCACAGCTAGTACATGGCCTTGGGGGCCTCCCACTTAGCGGTCAGGCAGCTGCCCCGCCATGCACCCACTGCCTCTTTGACCGCAGGCGCTCTCGTGCTGCCCACTTACCTCCACCCGAGGCAGGGCCTTCCGTGGGACCCTGCCTCATTATTTCCATCACCTGGTGAATGGCATCACTAGACCTTGACAGTAACGGCCAATCTCTCAGCATTTAGCCCTGGGAAGGCTGAGGTGGCTCCGTGGTGCAGCTCCCATCCTGCTGAAGAGGCAAAGCTGAAAGTGTGTGGTCACGGAGGCCTAAAGAAGTGACTCGCTCCTTACCAGGCTTTATTGTGTGTGCTTCTGAACAGCGTATGGGACTCGCCACGCACACCCCGAGAGGCAGAACCTCTGTAGGCAGTTTACACGGTGCTGAACTAATTAGGCACATGTATGTACGCTGATTCCAAAATAGACTGTAACATGTCTCATCTCTGAGCCTCGCCTCCCACGGACATGGCTCTGAGCCAGTTGCTGTGATGAGATAAACAAGGCCCGACTTCAAGCGCGTTTGTCAGGCCCGGAAGCTGGGTTCTACCTCGGTTAGAGATTCCCTGCATGAAAAACAGTGGTTGCAGTCCACCAAACGTCAGCGTGCTTTGACTGCACACTGATTTGCCATTGTCTGGTTTTTATTAAGAGTACATTTTATTTTAATTGAATGTGGCATATATATGTTATTGTTAAGTGTGCTAAACTGACTACTCGTGACTGGCATGAAAAGCAAAGTTTCAATTTCCCGTTCTTCTGGAGCTTGGTGAATTTCCTGTCTTTGTTTCTTGATGCAGGGAGATGCGACAATCAGAAAGATGCTGAGCTTCTGGTGGCCTCTGGCTCTGATTTTGGCCACGCAGAGAATCAGCAGGCCCATCGTCAACCTTTTCGTGTCCCGGGACCTCGGTGGCAGTTCTGCAGCTACGGAGGTAGGGCGACTTGGAGGGACGTGGGGTGTGCCTTTGCGGGGAGGTTGAAACATTTCTGGTTCATCTGGGGCACTCAGGAGATTCTGCCATTCTACACTGTGTGACACAGTCACAGTGGGACGCCGAAGGCGCCCGTGCCATAACCGAGCCGTGTGACTTTATGTTATCTCAGCATGGAGGGAGCGCACACATAGTCCTCCCTCTCACACAGATGCAGAAGGGTCCAAGCCACCTAGGAGCTGCGCTGGTGAGCACCCAGGCTCTCCCCGACCCCAGCACTCTGCTGTACCTCCACACTGACCACACTCTGGTCAGTGGAACTCGCCCTGCAGAGGCAGACGAGACACAGTGCCCAGAGGGAGGCAGCAGGGCTGTGCCCCCAGCCCACTGTCACCAGGACTCAGGAGCTGCTGGGCTGCCTGCCTCTCCCAGCGATGAAGCCAGCGCTCAGTGACTCATAATCCAGCCCAGAGTCTGGCAGCCGGCAGCTCCTGCGAGGAGGAGCAGGTTGACTCGCTTTTTCCCCATTTCAAATCGGGTCTGAACAAACAGAATGACTTCACCTGCTTCCTCCTCCTCCCTTACCTCCTGCAGAAGTAACTCAGCCTCTGGCACACCGCTCCCTCCTGCAGGAGGGCTCTGGCTGCCCCTTAGGGCCTCCTGCATACACATGGCTGTGGCCGTGCAAGGAGAAGCTGAGCCCTGGACTGCGCCATCTGCAGGTCCCCGGCCCGGAGCCCTGTGCCAGTTTCCATGTCCTAGGAGGCAGCTAGAGTTGGCAGGGAAGGAGCAGCCTGTAAATCAAAAGCAGAAGGCTTTCTCTTACCTGCTTGTTACCGGAATTTGCCTCTGGAGTCACAGCTGTCACCCTGGGCGGCTTCTGTAACACAGCAGCTTTTTACCTTAAGGACATGAAGTTTGCTGGAAAAAACATGGGGCGCCTTTGACCCGTGTGCTACACTTCCACCTTCACCTTGAAGCAGATGAAAGGGGCACCTCTTGTGTTAGTGCCATTTCAAAGCTGCCATTGGTGGCATGTGGCCCACCTGCTCATGGGTCTGGCGCTTGATGCTTATCCTGGGCTCCCATCACCCCTCCGAGATGGGTGTTGCTCTCCCCGTGCTGCAGGAGCAGAAGGGGAAGCCCCAAGACAGCAGTAGGCGGTGGGGGAGGCTGGGCCCTTCCTCTGCCTGCCCGCAGCCCCGGTTCTACTCCACGCACCACACTCCTTCACGCAGCCGGGGGCGCGCCTGTTTTCCTGGCATGTTTGCCACTGTTCCTCTGCTCTTTAGAGCAGATGGAGCCTGTGTTGCCCCTGGCCTGGTGAGCTACAGAGGTGGCTGTGCCGGGCTGTAGCACGAGAGGCCACATTTTCATCTTCCTTTTTCATGCACCGAAAAAGCTCTTTTCCTGGAAACACATGGACAGCTGCATGAAATATTTATTAGCTTTATTAAATTAAAGTTTGACTCGGGCCATTAGTCTGGAAGGAGTTGAGTTGGAAAGAGAGAGCAGCAAAACACCATGGACAAGTGTATAGCGTCAGCCGCCTCCAAGGAGGGAGACAGAGAGGCGTGCGTCCTGCAGCCCAGAGCGGCAAGGCCAGAGCATTCTCTTCTGAGGAGCCAGGGTTGGCACCTCAAACCAGAGTGCCAAATCTGCTTCCCCCTGCATCCTGAAACAGGGACACTTGCCTGTGTCCGCCACCCTCTGGCCAGTTACTCTGCCCGGGGAGATGTGCCATGCATCTGGCAGCAGTTGCAGGACTCTGCTGACGTCCACACTGACACCACTTACTCTTCTCTTGCAGGCTGTGGCCATTTTGACAGCCACATACCCTGTGGGCCACATGCCGTACGGCTGGTTGACAGAAATCCGCGCTGTCTACCCTGCTTTTGACAAGGTGAGACCTCTAGGGCACAGTGTCAGAAACGCTCTTGAAAATTACCCCCTGCAGATCTGATGAGATAGCTCAGCCGACAGGTGCCTGCCTAGGCAAGCACAGGGACTGGGGTTCAATCCCCGGTACTGCATGCTGCACCAGCCCGGCCCCTGGGCACACAGAGTCTGGGTGTGGTGGCGCACCCCTGTAATCCCAGTGCTGGGGAGACTGAAAACAGGAGGACCACTACGAGTCTGAGCCAGAGTAGTGAGCCCCTGTCCCAAATACATACATACAAATAAGCAAACAAATAAGTAAATAACTTACCCCTTTTGTGACGGAGGTCTCCAAAGGCTGTTTGTGAAGCCCACCTTCTTTTGTGAGGCTCACAGGGGTGGTTGACAGTGACTGTGGGACCCTTGCCCCTGAAAGTGCCAGGGCAGGCTGAAGTCTACCTCCATGCCAAGCCTGCAGTGCTTCTCCAAGCTGTACCTTCCTCTGGCCACATTTTAGGTGATTCTTTTAAAGCTCCACATGTTTGTAAAAGAGCGGATAAACTCTTAGCAGCACTACACTTTCAATTTCGTTTCAGTTACTTCCGCAGTTCAGGGAGTGCCTTCCTGCCTCACAGGATGGCTGAGGTGCCGACATGGAGCTTCCTGTGGTGAGGGTCCCTGCTTGCACACACAGTCCCTGCAGAGGACTTGGTCTGAGGTGGCAGGGTTATTCCAGCAGAAAAGATCATGGACAGCAGCTCTGTCCGCCCCCGACCCCAGCCCCAGGTAGGGAGGTACACCACTGTTGCGATCTCCTGCCTGTGCTGAGATCCAAACTCTTTGTCTAAATAAAAGTCCACTTCGTCACAGCTCCACTACTGGAAGCCGTAGGCTTTTTATGTGAAAACACACGGTGTGGCACCACCTGGCCTTTTGCTTTGCCTCCAGTCTCCATAGCCTAGGTTCAGGGTCCTTGCTGGTGCTGGTTTTTCTTAGTGCACAAAGAGCCCTGTGAAGGAAGAGGAGGAAAAGCCCTCAGCAGGGCAGGGGTCCCCCAGAGGTTGGCTGTGGCACACCACACAGCCTGGGCTTGGCACTGCCACCACCCACCACCCTCTCTTCAGCCTCCTGAGGGCACAGAGCCCTGGGAAGCCATACGGGCAAGGCCACGGGCAATATCCACCCCTTTCCTTCATGCAGCTGCGTGCTTCTGATCTGCCCCCTCAGAATGTGGGCTTTGGGAAGGCCGCACCGCAAGCCTTGCCCTCCGGGCCAGGGGCTCCCCTCCAGGCCCCTCTGTCCGGAGGTGAGTGGACACCCCCCAGCTAGCACCTGGGTGCAGAGTTTCTCTGAGGAAATGCTTATGACTGCAGCCCACTGGCCCTGAGTCACCATTGGGGGGGGGGGGACAGGAGGGAGCGAGAGGGAGAGAGACAAGAGCCAGAAAGAGGGAGGGGGAGGGGCGATGGGGACAGACAGGGTGGGCAATCTGTACAGTGGGTCTAATGCAGTCTCCAGACAGCAATCACTGTTCTCAGTAGGGAGGCACATCTAGAAGCAGAACGGGCAGCTGTCCTTTGAAATCTTGGTTCTAGCGCTGGAGAGTAAGGTTGTGTAGTGCACCTTGCTGGCAAGAGCAGGTGCCGAGGACAAAACCTCCTGGCCAGGAAAGGCCATCTGAGACCAGTTTGGGCCACCTTGAAATAGTAAAACCTAACAACACTTAACACCTGTGCCAGTCTAGAGCCATCAGCGCAGGGATGCTGGGCTCGGTGAGCCTGCCTGACTTGGGGTGGCCCCCTCTCACACCACAGGGCACTCCCAGCGGGTCCATCCTGAATGGGCTCCTGGATGGAGGCAGCGGCCCGCAGGCTGGGGCGTGTGTTCTCCGTGGTAGACAGGCAGCTGTGCTTCAGGTAGCAGGACGAAGAACTGATACTGCAGCAGCCTCAAGGACAAGGGGTGGGAGAGATCAAAGAGCCTCCGGCCTCCCAACTGAGGGAGGTCGGTCTCTTTCCCAGCAGGACCCTGGCGGCTGCAGGCACACGTGTCCCATTAGCCTGGGCGTGGAACCAGGTGGCGAGCTGGCTTTTGTTTGTTGGCTCTGGACTAATTGGCTCCATAATAAGGCAGGGGTTCTCCTTCCCTGGAGATTTCCTGGCTTTGGGGCCAGGTGTGTGGGCTGGGGCGAGGCTGTGTAGCAGGAAGACCTGGAGAACCACAGCAAGCCTCAGGCTAGTGGCCTGCAGAAGGCCATCCAAGCCAGCCAGAGGTAGCTTGCAGTCACTGTCATGGGCACTCTGGGAGCACCCTGGGCTCAGGAAAGGTGTAGGCACCAAGGGCTTCAGAGCCCATGACGGGTATCCGCTGGGCTCCATCTCAGGAGGCCCAGTCCCACAGGGGGTCAGGGGATTGCCCGTGTGTGCTGTCCTGGGGTCATGAGGAAGTGAGGCCCCAGGAAAGCCAGAAGCCACAGGGCACAGGCAGGCTGCAAAGGTGGTCTCCAGACATGTGTCTGGAGACCCAACAGCAGGAGGAGCAACAAAAGCACCCCTGCCCTGGGGAGATCAAGGAGCCCCGTTCAGGAGTCTTGTGATGACAAAGGGAACATGAGCCAGGGCCATTTGAGCTCGGCCTGGGATGCCCAGGCAGTTTAGGTCCACTTGGTGGGGAGGAAAGGAGCAGCGGGGATTGCTGAGCAGGACTTGGCCTTTAGGAGCAGCAGGGATCACTGAGCAGGACTTGGCTTTTAGCAAGACGATGGCTTCCGGGCCAAGACCCTGGGCAGGGTGAGGTGGGCAGCCAGCGCCAAGGCAGAGGACTGACCGAGCCTGACGTTGGGGCCAGGGTGTCTGTGCGGGAATTGACAGCCGTCCGGGAGACCCAGGGTGACGGCCGTCTTCCAAGTTGTCCCTTGGCATTCACGCTCCAACCACCTCACAGAAAACAAGATGCTCTTTGAAATCCCAGGGGTCAGCCAGGGATCCCCTGGAGCCCAGTGTCACTGCCGTTCTCTTTCCCCAGAATAACCCCAGCAACAAACTGGGAAACACAAGCAACACGGTCACCGCGGCTCACATCAAGAGGTTCACGTTCGTGTGCATGGCCTTGTCACTGACGGTAAGGGGACCAGGTGGCCCTGTGTTTCTGTCTGACTGTGTCTCTGTGTGTCTGTCTGTCTGTCTGTCTCTCTCTCTCTCTCTGTCTCTCTCGCTCTCACGCGCTCTCTCTCTCTCTCTCTCTCTCTCTCTCTCTCTCTCTCTCTGTTACACTGGCCCTGTTAAGTGCTGGACCACCCTTCCTTTATGTAAGTAGCAGCAGTGTTTTCCGGAAATGCGCTGAGTTGTGCAGTGGCCCCCTCCACTGACCAGCCTGGGGCGGAGGGCTATCGAAAGCATTAGGCTGCGCTGGGAGCGGAGCACATCTCTTGTCGTCCTTACGGCTCAGAGAGGAGCCCCTCAGCCTGGCGAGCAGCAGAGTCCTGCGCGCTGGACGCTGCACATGGTTTGAGCCTTTAGGGGCCTTCACTGCAAAAGCTATGGCTTATTGTTTGCCCATTGGTCCATCAACTGAGTGGACGGCAGCAGGGACGGTGGGAGACGCTTCCCCTGGGAAGGTCTCTGTCTGTCTATCTGTCTATCTGTCTATCTGTCTATCTGTCTGTCTGTCTGTCTGTCTGTCTCTCTCTCTCTCTCTCTCTCTCTCTCTCTCTCTCTCTCTCTCTCTCTCTGCATCTCTCTGTAAAGGGGTGAACTACCATTTTCTTGCTTAATGTCTTTGGTACAGCATTTCCCTCTGCAGCTCGGACTTGTTGTGGTCCTCCTGTCTCAGACTCCCCAGCACTGGGATTACAGGTGTCCACCACCAGGCAGGGTCTCAGGGGTGCGCTCAGCATACCCAGGGATGGGGCCATCTCAGCATGAAGTTCTGGGGATTGAACCCGGTCCCCGTGTTGGCCTAAGTAGGCACTTAGTTCACTGAGCTATCTCACTGGCTCTCAAGTTGCCCTTCTGAAGGGAGGAGAACTCTTATTCCATAATGATTCCTGTGCCAGATTCATTAACATCTTCAACACCTGTTCTCTGCTACACATGGAGGACTCTCCTCGAGGAGGTCGTTGTGTCTGGGAGGGAGGTCTGCTTCCGGTATTCCTCAGGGCTCCTCGCGTGCTAAAGAAAGGCAAGCTTTGCCTTTAGTTTCAATATCTGTCATCTCACTAAGGAATTTTTTATTTGTTTGCTTGCTTGTTTTTTAATTTTATTAATTTTAAGGAGAACGAAATAACAGTGAGACAGTTTCAAAACATGTTAGTAGGGCAGTTATAATATTAATATATTGCACATTGTTGTCTTCATAGTAGTTACTCAGAGTGCAAAATGCAGACATGGTATCTTGTCTGAATACTATTAGTACAAGTCTTCTCATTGAACTAAGAGAAAGTAGCTGTATATATAGTCCAAGAGTCCATAAAAGTAGCAGGTTGTCAGCAGAACTGGAAATGTCAGAAGCTGTTGACTTGAGCCTTTTCAGCTCAGCATGTTCGCTAAGGAATTTCTAAACCATTTTCTCAACATCCAGAGTCAGCTTTGTACCCATCCCTTCCCTACCCCAAATGGAGCTGGTGTCATTACACTTTTGCCGTAGAAGTTCCGCCGCTACTGCAGCCGACTCACTTCTCCTTGTTCACCCAGCCGCTGCTGGATTCCGAGCGCTGTCTCTCTGCCAAGGGCACAACTGTGAAGAGCTGCGGGTGACAGCAAGCCATCTCCAGCGTGTCAGTGTCATGCACACCCTGGGGTGCACAGAGCACATACTCCCCTTTCTGGCCCCCACAGGCAAGTCCCATGCCTGAGATCGTGCACAAAAAGTGCACATGTAGTATAGAGATCGTATATAGCATGGTTTGCAACTTGGGTCAACAACATCAGGAAAACCAGTAATCACAGGACAGATGGTAGACTAAGCCCTTTTGAGCTGTAAAGAGGGAGATGAGAGGAAGGTAAGAGTTACGGGGTTTCTGTGTGGAGCTGAGCTGAAGAGAAAAAGAACTGTGGTGGGTTTATCTTGTCTTATTTTGGTTTTGCAATTCTAGAGCTTGTCCCCAGCGCCTTGTCACTGAGCTACATCCCCAGCTACTTTTATTTTTTTTACTTTGAGTCGGGATCTTGCTGAGTTGCCCAGTCTGGGCTCCAATGCGGTCCTCCTGTCTCCACCTGCCATCGTCCTGGGTTTATGGGCGTGCGCCTCTGCGTCCAGCTGAGTCCCGGCCACTCGGTCCCCTGGCTTGCCACCGTAGTTACACTGGCCCTGTTAAGTCCTGGACCACCCTTCATTTATGTAAACAGCAGCAGTGTTTTCCGGAAATGCGCTGAGTTGTGCAGTGGCCCCCTCCACTGACCAGCCTGGGGCGGAGGGCTATCGAAAGCATTAGGCTGCGCTGGGAGCGGAGCACATCTCTTGTCGTCCTTACGGCTCAGAGAGGAGCCCCTCAGCCTGGCGAGCAGCAGAGTCCTGCGCGCTGGACGCTGCACATGGTTTGAGCCTTTAGGGGCCCTCACTGCAAAAGCTATGGCTTATTGTTTGCCCATTGGTCCATCAACTGAGTGGACGGCAGCAGGGACAGCGGGAGACGCTTCCCCTGGGAAGGCCCGGCACCCCTGCTC
The DNA here is from genome assembly GCA_004027025.1 of Myocastor coypus. NCBI lineage: Eukaryota > Metazoa > Chordata > Mammalia > Rodentia > Myocastoridae > Myocastor > Myocastor coypus. The sequence goes on from PVJA010003356.1 coordinate 42,913, forward strand.
TCGCTGCCCATCGCCTCCAGTGCAGCCCTGCAGCCCTGTGGACAGGGGTGTCAGACACTCTCCCGCTGCGTCCTCACTGGGTGGTGGGGATTTCTAACTGCCTACATCGGCTGCAGTCAGGCGGGTGACCCCAGGCAGACCTCTGTGGGTATCTGTCTTCCAGTAGTGGACAGGTTTTCCATGGTTCCCTGAAGTATTAGCAAAGCACTGAACAGCTCTGAAACAGTTTAGTGCTTTAGGACAAAGCCCAGAGAAACTTCCATTCCAGAGCAGACCTCAGCTTTTGGAGTTGAAAGTTGAGCCAAGTCCGAAGCCAGGCTCTGGACTTGGCTGTCGCGGGCCCAGACAGCAGCCACTCCTGGCTGGACGTCGTTCTCTCCGTGTCCTCTCACCGTGTCGGCAACTTCCCTTGCTGTGTGGATGGGTTGAGTAGAGTGGAAAGCTCAGCCACGTGAGGTGTAAGGACCATCCTCGCTGGTGATTCGTGGGCAACAATCCGCACCACTAAAAAATTACTCTACGGCAACTTCATTTAAAATAACAATAATTTAGGATCTGGGACAATGATTATGCATCTCCCTAGTAAAGCGTTACTTCTTTAATTTTTTATAATTCTGTATCACAAAAGTGTTCTGTAGCTAGAAGTATTTTAAGCTAAACTTTCATCTTAGAAGTAAAGCTCAGGACTCTTTGCTGGAGGGGCACTTGGAAGTACACTGGCCAGAACCTATAATTTCTCAGAAAAGGAAATGACTCAGACAGGACAAGGGAATTGGCCAAGTACCCAGTAATAGAACTGGCTGGATCTCAGCCTCTGAGGCCCTGTCCAGTGAACACCACGGTCCCCAGGGAACAGGAACAAGTGCTGTCCTTGGGTCTCCACAGGGTGGTGGCTGGCACCACGCTGAAAGGAATGGCAGCGTCTTCCACATTAAAAACCATGATGTTTAAGCACACAGCAATGAAGTACCTCGCATCTAGCCTCATACAGCGCCTGATGCAGTGTCTTGGCTGGAGGAATTGTCGCTAAAAAGCATGGCTAAAAAGCAGCCCCTCATGGGGAAATGGAGTCAAAGGCTTGTGATTGAGGTGTGGCATCAGAGGCCCCGCCTTGGGGCCCAGGCTGTTTGGCCCTGAACTTCCCGCAGAGCCGTGGTCCGTGCCGTGTCCTGAGTGCCCCCGGCTGTTGGCTGTGCATTCTGGGAGGCCTGTTCTCTTGGAGGATGCACCACCCAGGCAGGGTGCTCCTGAGGAAGAGGCCTTCTGCCTCTGGTGCTCCTGCCTCCTGGCAAGCAACTCCGAGACTACCTGAGTTTGCAGAACCTCTGCCAGTGCAAGCTGCGAGGTCGTCGTGCTCCCTCCTGGACTTGAGATGCGGGAGTAGGAGAGGAGCGGCTCACCGGGATGAGACGCATCTGCCCTACAGTGTTCTTGAAGGCAGGTGTTCCAGATGGTGTCAGCATGCCAGGTCCGCTTGGAGAAAGCCGGCATGCCGTCACCAAATTTGCCTCTCTATTCAAAACACACACCTCTTTCTGTAGTTCACAACAGATGTGTTCACCAGCCAGGTTTTAACAGCCCAGCTGCTGCTAGTTGACCGGTCTGCATTTTGACTTCCCGAATGGCATCTCAAAAGCATTGTCACCTTCTCAAGCTCCCTGCTGCCATAGCTCTGGGCAGCTGGTGCCAACAGATGGGAGAAGGGCCCACGCACAGCACAGGCCGGGCTTCTGCCGCGCACCTCCTCCCTAGCCTTTGCACACTGTGGCAGTGGACGTCCGTCCAGAGGGAGCTTGGCTTGCCAGGGCAGGGATGCCTCTGGGCAGGCGACAGCCCACGCTTACCCCCTGCATGCCAGACCCAGGGAAAGCTGAGGAGGGAGACTTGTGCCGGAGAGATGGAGAGACCCGGAAGCTGGTTACTAAACGGTGGAGTAAAGTGGCAGACGTGGAGGAGTGAACATGTGTCACGTGCTGCTCAGAGGGCCTGGAGCTGGCCCAGGCCCACCCAGTTCTTCCGGTCCAAGTTGCTGTAAGTCTAAGAGATTTGAGAAGACAGACCACTAGGTGATAGTAAATTGACACACTGACGGCTGGTCAAACCAGCTGTTGCTCAGGGGGCCTGTCAGGAGCCATGTCGGGAAGGCAGGTGTGGCAGGCAGACCTCGCTGGGCTCTGCACACTTGCTCCTACACTGCCAGTTTCCCCAGCTACACCCTGGGCCAGACTGACCGCATCCTGCTGGCCACCAGAGCTGCATGGGCAGTGGGGGTGTCGCCGCCACTCGGGCAGAGAGGGAAGAAAGCTCGTGAGGGTGCTGGCAGTCGGCACTGCCTCACTAGGGGACACGGGCATCAGAGGTCAGTGGCTCTTGCCATTTAAGCATTTGCTTCTTAGTTCATCCCAACCTCTTGAGCCTTGCCTTTTGCAGGATCAGAGAGATACCATGAAAGCCAGAAGCTTCTACCCTGAGGTGACTTGGGCCATAGGCTGCATTAGGTATGAACCCCCAGGACCTCAGAATGTGACCTCATTTGGAAGCAGGGCTAAGGTGAGGCTCTGGGGCAGAGGTGGGCTCCCAGCAGAGCCGGAACGACTGGCAGGCTTGGGGCGGCACCTGCCCTGCTCTGGACCAGCTGGTTGGGTGCTCTGTAAGGCAGCCCTGGAAAACAGTAGGGCGGCATTTTTAGGAGAAAGGAGGCCTCTTCCTGTCAGCAGAGTCCCACAGGCACCCCCCCCCCAGCAGCTCGGCGGCGCTCGGCCTGCACCTCACCCTGTGCTGCACCTTCGGGCTTGCTTGTGCCTTCACCAATAGCGTTTGGGGAAGGGGTTACGGGCAACGTAGCCCGACAGTAGTGAGTGCCAGCCCACTTGCATTCGCGTGTAATTGCCAGAAACACGGAAGCACAAATTGGGGAAGTTTCACTGAGTGACAGGTGTCTGCTTTTTGGTTGGCTGGTTGGCTTGGAGGTTTGCTTTGGTTTGTGTTCAGCACTGGGAATCCCAGGGGCTCTCTAGCACTGCGCTACACGGTCACCCCCTTTGGTTTTTGAGATTGTCTCACTAACCTACCCCGTTGAGGTGTGTGTTGGTCATCCTCCTGCCTCAGCCTTCCTCAGCGCTGGGGTGGCAGGTGTGTACCACTCGCCTGACTGGAAGGTGATTTGTTTGGGCTTGTTGCTGCCCGAGGTCAGGGACCCAGCCCTGGCGGTGGCCTTCCTGCTGGCAGTCTCCAGCCCAGCAGGGCTTCAGGTGGCCTGGCCAGGGAGCCTGTCTCCTGTGGCTGAGCGGGCTCCACCCCATGACCCCGCTTCTCCCTCTGCTCCCTAAGCTGACCCAGGAGCGCCGAGGTTTCTGGTGCAAGAGCAGCTGGCTCTGCCCAGGCGGGAGGTCAGCCCAGCCCCCAGCCCTGTCTTCCACCGTGGCCTGCTGCAGGGCCCAGTTCACTGCCTCCAGGAGCCGCGCCTGAGGTCTCTGGCTGCTCTGAAATGTTTCATTATCTCAGGCTCACAGTAGACATGGCAGTGCACAGGAAGCCTTGGCCCAGAGTGCCCAAGAGGGCCTGCTGCCGCTGGCACCGCCACTGGCGCCAGGTTCCCTGTATGCTGCACGCTGTCCAGGGCCTGAAGCACCTGATGGTTTGTGGCTTACTTGCAGAGAGTGCAGAGCCCGGAGAAACCTGGAAAAATTGGAGCTATTCCTTTATAAATGATCTCAAAACCTGCTAAGTAGCGCAGTTAACTTTCGCAGAGTGAGAAAGGAACGGAATGAAACCCCTGCTTAGAATGCTGAGGGCCCTGTGTGCGGTCACTGGAGTGAGAACGTGAGGCCAGGGAACAAAGGAAACCTTCAGGGTGCTCGGGTTGCACAGAGGCCAGGCGTTGGGGGTGGGGGGACACCCTGGAAGCACTTAAAACTGACTCCAGAGAAGCTCAGGCTCTCTTGCTCTCTCGTTCGCTCTCTTGCCCTCAACCTCATCCTGAATTCCATTCTCCATGCCCTTCCCTGTGAGACAGGTCTTGCTAAGTTAAGTAGACTGGCATGAAAATGGAGATCCTCCTGTCTCAGCTTCCTGAGGAGTTGGAATTGCAAGCCTGTGCCACCAGGCTCCATGCTTCTTTTTCTCTTAAAGGCCCCACTGCTACATGGCCCACTTGTTCAGGCCCCATAAGTACTCTTAAGTGATGTGATGCTATGAAATTATTTGGGGGGGGGGGTTTGTTTTTTTTTTTTTTTTTTTTCGTTTTGTTTTGTTTTTGTTTTTTTGGTCCTTTCTGAGCCCAGTTCCAGCTGAAAGGAACCAGTGTTCAGCTGAGAAATAGCAAGTGAGGCCCGACACAACCTGGAAAGCCTGCTGGCCTGGAGCAGGGAGCGCTGGCTGCAGCAGCCTGCCCGAGATTGTCCCTAGAGGGGGCTCCCAGCTACGTGGGTGCTGGCAGGATGAGTGGGCCACTCTCAGAGGGCACCCAGAGGCCCCAGTGCCCTCACCAGGTGACACCTCTGCTCGGCACCAGGCTGCTGGGATCCTGCTCTGTGCGGTGTGAGGTCAGAAGGGGCAAGGCCAGTAGGGGCGCAAGCTAGAGTGGGGGCCACAGTGCCCCGTGGGGGTGATAAGAGTCACCCACTTTAGGCCCGGGAGATGCTCAAGGGCATACGGGCCTGCCTGGCAAGAGCAAGGACCTGAGTTCCATCCCTGGTTCAAAAAAAAAAAAACCAAAAAGCATCGCCACTTTATAAAGACATTTTAGAGGGGCGAAAGCTCAGTGAGCCCCCTGGTGTGTGTGAAGGCGGAGAGCAGCTCCAGCGCACAGGGTCTGACGTGGGCAAGAGGTCAGTGTGCACGCCCAGGGCTATTGGGATGTTTGCTGCCAACATAGAATTTATTTTCTGATTTTATTTTATTTCTTGTAATGTATTTAGCTATGTGTATTGGACTTGTAGTGATCCGCCTGTGTTCAGCCTCCCAAGCGCTGGGGTTGCAGGCATGCACCACCACGCCGTCTCAATCCCAGTCTCAGTGCACCCCGGGAGCGGGAACAGCCCAGCATGCCAGGGGTCGCACTCTGGTCCCTGCGTCTGCCTTAGCAGGCACCATAGTCTGCTGAGCTATCTGGTGGGCCCTCCCACACAGAATTTAATGGTGTAAACTTCTTTAATAGATCACAGTACAGTGGCTCTTCAAGTTGAGCCGATCCACCACAGACACGGTGTCCCTGCGCCCCAAGACCCGCAGGACCCCGCACTCCCTTGCACTCTCTGGCTTGCCCCTTTCTTCTCAGCAACAGTGTCCCACACTGTGCTACCTGCCTTTCGTCACTTAACCCTCTGCCCCCGTAGGCATGTGCCTTCTGGGACAGGTCTGCCGCGGACTCGGTGGACAGTGGGGGACATCTCTCCCGGTAGACTGGAGGAGCTCTTCAGTGGGCTTCTCCGCCCCTAGAAACCTTGGTTACCCCCAAGGTACGGCACAGAGCCGAAGCCAGAGTCAGTTCTCTGTCTAGAAAGCAGAGAGGACTGCAGGCAGCAGCCAGTCACTTACAGGGCCAGGAAGGACGGGAGTTGAGGGGCCCCAAGGCCTCCTATGTTTGCATTCTGGACTAGAACATGTGCTACGTGTGCGGCCTGGCAGGCCGTGGAGCAGCTTGCCTTCAGGGGTCCGTGGGAGGCTCACCGTGCGGTCCCTGTATGGTCCCCCGTTGCACAGAGACAGGACAGACACGCGCAGGCACCACTCGCGCAGCCCCTTGGGGCCCTGCCCCGTGCCAGGCACCAGCCCTGCGGCGGCAGAGCAGCTCAGTCTCCGCTAGTGAACCTGGTTCTGTAGCGCAGAAGGGAGCTACTGCCGCACACACACAGGTTTTCCTCCATGCCTGCCAGACGCGCGCCCTAATTGCCATAAACTCCGTGCTTTGTGAAAAGAGATCTTGCCATTTCTTGTTGTTGGAGACCAGAAATCCTAACTGGGCTCCCTGAGCTGACCCTGTGGGCTTCCAGCGCACTTGGAGGAGCCGCTGGGGACGTAGGAGCCTTGCTCCTCATGCTGTAGTCCTTCCGGGCTCCGACTGCGTCGCTGGCATCTGGGCTTCTGTGCTCACACAGCCACCACTGCGGGTGTGAAGCACGTGTGTCGGGTGTGCGAGCTCCCTTGGCTCAGCCTTACAAGGACACCTGTGGAGGCGTGCAGGCCACCCAGCGAACCTCGGCTCGAGAGCCTGCACATAACCACGTCAGATGCCAGGAAGAACAACACGCCTACTAGCCGCAGGTGCCAGGGAGGGAAGACCTCCCTGTGGGACCCTGATGCGGCGCCCTGCAGGTGTAGCCAGAGCTTCCAAAGGAAAACACAGCCTCCCTGCTTCTCGCAAACTCACCTCTGCAGTTTCAGTTACCTGTGCTGAAGCACAGTCCAAACAAGGGAAATAGAAAATTCCAGAAGCCGGGCCTGGCACACGCTTGTAATTCCAGTACTTGGGAGGCTGAGGTAGGAGGATCAGTGCAAGTTCGAGACTAGCCTGGGCCACAAAAGTGAGCTCAAGGCTAACCTGAACTCTACAGTGAGACTCTATCTCAAAAAGACAGAAAAGAAAAAAGAAAAGGAAAGAAAATTCCAGAAACAAGCGATTCCCCGATGTAAATGGTGCCATGCTCTGAGGAGCAGAGTGGAACCTCCCAGCAGCCACCCCGTCCTGGCCAGGGCGCACGTCCTTCCTGTCCTGCTGACCCACACTGTGTGCACTTCCCCCCCCGCCCCCCGCCCGTCACCAGCACCTTACTGCTGTTCTTGAGTGCCTGCACACAGCGCATCTTCACACAGAGGCTGTCATGGTCCTGTGACACTCGCCTGGGTTCACCTCATCACGCAGGCATCCTGTCACCTCACGCCACAGAAGTCCAGCGAGATGCTTTGAGAGGCCACGTTGGTTTTATTATGTCCTTGTAATGGTTGAGTCTTTTTTTTTTTTTTTTTTTTATTCTTGTTTCAGAACCTTTGGTTGTTCATTCACTCATTTTTATGGCCAGCTCAGCCCGCCCCAAGGGCAGGGCCAGTGCAGCATGTGGTGCCGGGGATCGAACTGCGGTCCCTGAAGCCACGCAATCTTCCCCAAGCAGGCGCTTTAGACCACTGAGCCATCCCACCAGGCCCCGGTTGAGTCTTATTGTTTGCTGCTGCTGCTGATCTCTGCCTGGCCTAATGTATGAGTTAGACCCTGATAGTACGTGCATGCCCGTGGGATCCTGGGACACCAGGATCATGGGCCATATCCCTAAGGGTAAGGCAGGTCCTATAAAAGGGGAAGGTAATGGAGAAGGCATCTGGTTCAGGAGCTCAGGGAGGCCCTCTAAGGGCCCACTGCCCCAGCAGCCCTGCGCCCTCGCATGTGGCCCAGCATACTCCAGATAAGAGGTTGGTCCGGGTCAAGAGCAGGTGCGATGAGCCACCTCCGCTGTAGGGAGCACTCCTGCAGGAGGGGCAGAATGTCCACAGCAGCAGGCCCGGGCAGAGATGCCGGCTCCTCGGCTCCTCTGTCTGTGGCACTGTTCTTGCTCTCTTTTCTGGGGATGTGTGTGTGTAGACAGGATTTCACTAAGTTGTCCAGACTTGGCTGGAACCCGCAGCCCTCTCGCACCAGCCTGATGCCATCAGGCGCCATTTCCACTCCTGGTCCTTCCCCTCAGCCCTCCCCTTCCTCCTCCTCTTGCTTTTCTCCTTCCTCTCCTGTATAATAAATTCCATTTCCCCTGAGAACACGGAGCCCAGACTGCAGCTCCAGTCTGGCATGGCTGAGCTGCATGGGCTGGGCTGTCCAGTTGTGACGTATTTATCATGAGCACAGGACTATGTTAGCTGTTGAGTTAGCCGCAGGACTGACAGGATGGACGTCCATTGTCTGTGACAGGCAGCCTGGCTGGAGTCTGTCCCAGGAACTTCTGCCAAGCCTGCAGCCCCAGGCATCCCCCAGTGTCTATGTAGCAAGCCACCTGCGCATCCAGGTGTTTAAAGTGACTGCTTTAAAGGCACCTTGCACCTCCTCCATCTTGGTTTTGAGGGCCCTCTTAACCTCTCCCTTTTGGGTCTAAAAGGCCTCTGTGTTAGTTGGTCTTGGACTGCAGTAACACAGTAGCAGAGCCTGGGCCATTTATAATGGACAGAATTACTATTAGGATTGTGCAGGCCGAGTCAGGGGAGGGCGGGCCCGGTGTCCGAGACAGGCCTGTTCTTCCCTTTCTGCACGGTGAAGGGCAGGGAGGAGGTAGCAATAAGGAAGAGGGAGCCCCCATGAAAGGTACTCAGCAGGGTCCCGCCTCTTACTACAGTTAAGAACAGCCTGCCATGAACTACCTCAGGCAAGTGGCCCGGGCAGGGTTGCCTTCAAGCCAGAGCACCCCAGGGAAGGGTGCTGGGGGCTGTTGCCCTTCTGTTGGTACTTGGGGCACATTTTGAAAGCGCTTCTTTTTGACCCACTCAGTGGGTCCAGGGGCGCGCTCTCTCTTTCCTTTTCTCTCTCTCTCCCTCTCTCTCTCTCGCTCGCTCTCTCTTGCTCTCTCTCACTCTCTCGCACATACACACACACAGAGCTCCTTCAGGACTGCTTTGTGGCACCCAGCTTTCCCATGCCGCCCCCGTCCTGCCCGTGCCCAGGGCCCGCCTTGCCCAAGGCTGTCAAGGAGGCAGAGACACACCCCCAACCCATGCCCGCACCCTATGGGGTCCCCGTTGCCCCCACCTCGGGTTGCAGCTTCTGGGGGCACAGTGGTCTTTCGCTGCCCCACTAGGCGCTCCCCCCAGCCCTGCAGCTGCCCCACAGTGCTTTCCAGCTGGCTGGAGCCTCCTCCCGCCCTCTCGGAGGTGGACAGGGAAGATCCGTAGAGAGCTGTCACCTGGGCCTGCAGGAGAGGGGACAGCCTTCGCCGGGGCGCTCCATGCCCTTCCACTCCTGTGCCGTGCGGGCCCTCAGAAGCCCTAACCTTGTCTTGAGTGTGGGGAGTCTCCGGCCTTTCCACATCCTGCTCCCCCTTACCCGCAAATGGCGGCCTCTGTCTGCGCTCCTTAATTCCTTTCCAGATTTCCCTGGCTCTGAATTCAGAGAACTCATGGTCACCATCTCTCATGGCAGCAGCTTTCTCCTGCCCTATCAGAGTTAGTCCAGTGGGGTGCCAGGAGGAACCCCAAAGAGGAATCAGGACCCTCACCTGGCTGCACGGAGTAGGTTCACAGCGAAGGTATTTCGGGATGAGATGGCAAGAGGTGTAGACTGATTTATTAGGTAGAGTTAAAGACCCAAGCAGCCCATGCTGACGACTCGGGCTGACCGAGGCCACAGAAGGGGCCAGTTTTGTGGCTGCCGTGGGGGGCTGCGGTCTACTCAGTCATTTTTTCAGTCCCATTTCCCAGCTGGGAGGAATCTTATGGCTTGAGCAGCTCAGTTCCTGTGAGTGGAGTGGCCTTGCTTGGGAGGGGCAGGCTCGGTCCTGCTGTCCTTGTGGGGTGACCACTCCCCTGCAGGGATGGGGGCCTCACACCCACACACACACCCCCGGATGTTCAGTGAGGCCCTGCTTTTTCCAGAATTTGAGGTGATTACAGCTTTGGGAGACCTCTGGGTATCTCCACAAACTAGATGGTGTGAAAGCCACCTACCGAACCAGAAATTATTTTACCCTGGGTGTCATCAGGCTGGAAGATGCGACTGGCGAGGCTCAGCTGCCACTCCACAGTGACTGACACACTTCCACGCAGAGGTTTATGATAACCGTGGAAACGGATACAGAGCGGAGGCAGAGTGGCCACGTCCACCTGCTTCAGCTAGCCCCGGCCCTCGACCGCTAAGCTTCCCCGGGTCAGCCTAGCCCAGAGGATGAGGTCGGAGCTGGGCAGGAGCATCCGCCCGGGGGCTGTGAAGTCCCCTGCTGGGTTCTCTCTGGGGAAACCCAGGCTTGGGATCTCCTCAGCTGCAGCACACCTGACGGCCTCGCTTCCTGCCTGACTGCCCAGCACGGGCTGCAGAGCCCAGGTGGCACACTGCAGAGGAAGCTTTGGTCTGCAGGACCTCAAGTCCTGAACATCAGGGCTTCAGGCGTCAGATACGCAGCAGGAGGGGGCGAGCACAGAGAACAGGTGGTCGGTCCTCCGTGACCCACCGGGCAATCTGTGCGGCACAGACACCCTCACTGTTCGCGCTGCCCACAACCTGACAAGCCTGCGGGCGCACCCTCCGAACGCCCCAGCCCAGGATGCAGGCTCTGCCCACTGCGGCCTGCCACCCCCTGGGCAACACAGCAGCCTAATCCCCCAGGCACGGCCTGGCTACCTGCTGCTCCTCAGGCAGGCAGTCTAGCTCTCAGTCCACACTGACGGGTAACAATAGAGGCTTAGTGAAGGAGGACACCGTGCCCAGCGCTCAGGCCCACTCTCATGTCCTCCGTTTCCTCAGTAGGAGGCCCTCTGCGTCGCTCAGCTCTGGGTAGACCACCCTGCCCCACCCTGGGCTGCGGCCTAACGAACGACTGGGCTTGTGCTCAGGTCTCGCCAGGATCACCTGGTCATCTAGACAGAGCTGCGTCTCAGCAGAACACGCTAATTCTAAATCCTCAGCTCTTGTACTAGAAAAGGCAAAGCTGAAGCCCACAGAGTAAAAACCAGGGCCTTGCTCAGAGGCTGGTTTTACAAGTTGAAACCTGGGTTCGTGAGGATGACCAGGCGCACCTTCCTGGCAGGCGTATCCTCAGGCAAGCTGCCACTCAGCAGCCTGGGTCGTCGCAGCCTTGGTGCCAGGCCCAACAAAAGCCGCCTGTGTGAGCCTTTGTTTCTGCTGGGTGCCCCTCCTGTGTGAGCCTTTGTTTCCGCTGGGCGCCCCGCCCCCGCCCCCTGAGGTGGAGACTACTGCCTCTTTGTCCCCATTATCCTTCCAAGAAAATGTCTCTCTTGTGCAAGGGGAATGGAAAAAAGGACCCAGGTGAAGGAACAGAGTTCACCACTTTCTCAGACCAAGGCCCTGCTCCAGCAGGCAAGAAACGTTCCAGAGCCTTAGGACATCCCAGAAACCGGAGGTTTCTGAATCTCAGAGGCCTGGGTCGAAGTCACCCGGCCTCTGCCAGCAGGTGATTTGGGGCAGATCACTGGCCCAGGAGGATCAGATGGCCTGTGGTAACTGGCAGCGTCTTCTGAGGAGCCTCTCCTCTCCCTGCGCACTTTCCTCTGGGCATGCCCACAGTTCAGCATTTGGTCCAGTGTTTGCCTTGTAGATTGCAGGGTTGATTTGTTTTGCTGGTGGTTGGGGGAGCTCAGAGGAGATTCACATAATTAAGACTGGCCCTGGAAGCCCTATCTAAAAATAAGCAGCCCTACCTTAACCCAAAAGCCAGTGCAACCGCCACACGGATATTTTAGAAACAATTACCAAATGAAAGAGCATGTGTTTGTTTTGATCTTAGTGAACAACACAACCTAAAATTTACCGTCTTAACCATTTCTGATGGTGGGTGCGTATAGGTTCTTGCGGTCATGGGGCCGTCACCATCATCTATCACAGAGCACGTTGTCCTGGGAACTGGAACTTATTGGGCGGCTTGGTGCGTGGCGCCCCCAGCTGGTTAGAAGGTGCATTGTTCCCTTGACCTCGCACTGCGCCTAAGAATTTTGAGGTGGTGTCAGATCAGGAAGGCCCGGAGGGTGTAGGGCAAGGGTGTGGACTTGGCCTCACTCACCCTCAGCCATGGCAGGACCTATTGAGTTCTCCCATTCTTTAAAAAGAAAGGGTTATGGAAGTACCTCCAAAAATGCCCTTTTTTTCCTGTGGCAGGTTGTGACAACACGCACTCCTCTGGATTTCTAGATAGAAGTCAGTAACATGGACAATAGCAGCAAGCTCTGTTCTGTAGGAAGCCACGCTCTGCTGCTTTCTGGACCAGGCAGGGTTAGCCAGTAAGGCTCCCGCCAGCCCGCCCTACCCACTGCCCTCACCGCGTCACCGTCCCCACTTGGCCCTCCCCTGTCCTCTGGCCCACGGTCCCTCAGGGCTTCACTGCCTCAGGAGTGGCAGCCAGTGGACAGAGGTCCCTTTCTGTGGCAGCCATGTCAGGGGTGCTGGGTTCCTTTCCCACACCACAGCCGCGTGGCTATTTCCACCAAAACCAGGCTCACCTCAACACTGCAAGTCCTGAAGGCGGACCGCGTGGTCCCCTGAGGAGGTAGTAACTTGTCATACAAGTGTCCTCAGGAAGGACCTCTGTCTCCCTGTGAGAAACAGGTGAGGACAGGTCAGGGCTCTCTGGAAGCAGCCTCGCCTCCTGGCCAGCCGTGGCACTCAGCCATCATCGAGGCGCTTCTCGCTCGGCAATGCTGTTCCCTCCTCATTGTCTCTTCCAGGTCAGAGCGCAGGCCTGAACCCCAACAGTCCTCACCTAGATCATCAGAGTGGTCCCTGATGGGCCGCCTGCCCCTGCCCACACAGCCCTGGGTGAGGCTGGCGCCTCGTGTGTGCAGTCATGGCTCGCCGGCACCCACAAACTGCTATGCTTCCCACCTAGGAGGCGGTCGTGATGTACACTGCAGAGCGGTATGAGGGATGCACACACACAAGCAGCCACCAGGAGTGGACACAGAAGCAAGGGCCACGCAGTATTCCCGAGGTCTACATCAGCCCCACAAGATGAGAGTGTATTACCTGATGGCAAGCTACCTTGGTTGGAGCCCTGCACGCCAAGTGTATCACAGACATGTGGCTTCATGCAGAGTGACCGGGACCCATTATGATGGAGCTGTCCCTCGCCCTGACACAAGACACCGCCCTGCCATGTATACGTGTGAGGACAGCTCTGTGAGCACATGGGCGGGAGTTGCTTTATTAAAGCCAGTTTAATCTTGCAGTGTAGTTCAGGCTGGCCTGGAACTCACAGCAGTTCTGCCTGCCTCAGTCTTCAGGGTGCTGCGGTTACAGGCTTGCGCCACTATGCTCGGCTTCCCCTGATGTTCTTTTTTTAATTGGTATTCTTTGTGGAAAAAATACTGAAATCCATCTCTATCCACCATCTACAGATGACTGCTGTTAGCACCTTACTGTAGTCCTGGGAGACCTCTGAGGGGAATAATGCCAGGTAGGAATAGGTCTAGGGCAGTGTGGGCCCAGGGAGAAGCTTTGGGGCATGGCGTGACTTTCTCGGTGAGGGGAATAGGGTGTTGGTTGGCGCTGGGAAAATTGTCTTTCCTCAGCAAGGACAGGCCCAGGGAGGCAGCTGGCCCGCTCTGCTGAGGCCAGGTGGGGCGACATCCCGCAGCAGAGGAGGGCAGCCAGGCTCTGCGAGCACTTGCGCCCAGCAAAGCAGCAAGCTTAGAGTCCACCAGGCCCGCAGACCGCCAAGCCGCACTCCCAGCTGCTCCCTGGCACTGTATTGCTGGGTGCAGTGCTAATGTTCCGGATGGCCTGGGAGCCTCAGTCAAACTGCAGGTGAAAATGATGTGTGCACCTTTTACCTCGGGTCAGCTGTGTGGATTTTACTTTTCCTAAGTGGAGGGCAAGAATAGCTAGTTCAGTGCCAAATCTTGGTTAATCAGGGTAGTGGAGAAAGCCTTACCGTTCCTCCGGGAGCACGGTCCGTCTGCGTTTTGGATGGAGTTCTCTGAGGGCATGGCGAAGTATGTGCAGAGGCCGAGGGCCTGAGGTGCCCCGCCTGCTGGTGGCAGTACTGGTTCTTCAAAGCCCCATCCCAGGGCTACCCACACGCGCTCTCTCTGTTGACCTTGACTTGGGTCCTTGGCCTCCATCCGGCAGGTTTCCGTTCTGGCACGCTGTTCTTTCTGTCTTTGCACGGTGTGCTCTATAGAAGGAAGCTACTGAAGCCAGCTCACCCTTGGGGGTGAGCGGCATGGGCTACCCCCTAAGGGGAAATGCCAGTGGCACGCTTAAGATGATGGGCACGTTTGTCCCCCTCCATTTGCTTAGCAGTACGGGCTTGTGACTCCGTGCTGTTATCTGCTGTGCTGCTGACACTGTTTCAGCCGTGGCCCGGGAGCCCTTGCTCTGCCCTCCCGCATGTTCCGTGGTTGTGTCTCACGCTTCCTTACTTTTCGGCACTATGGACTCTCCAGGCTGAGCATCATCTTGAATATGCCTAGCCCTGGTGGTAGATGGAATCATTGTTTTGCAGGGAGCCCTGGTTCTTCTGACAGGAAAATAAGTAGAAAAGCCAAGGTCTGGGCATGGGGTGGGCTGTTCGGTGTGAGGGCAACTTCCTAATGAGATGACTTCGACAAACTGCCGCAGAAAATCCAGCCCTGCGACTGCTCGGAGGAGCAGGACCTGTTCGCGGCTAGTGGTTTATAGGTTTGCATTCCGGGTCGGAAAAGCCAGCGTCACTGTGCTCTGCAAATATTTGAAGAACACAGCCTGTCAGGGTCAGCTGGGAGGCCATGTTCTGAGGCAAGGCCGCTCTAGGTAGGCTCAGTAAAACAACACTGCCTGAAACGCTCTTATTGAGCTAGCTTCTGAAGCATCTTGTTTTCTGCAGCAGACGGTGAACTCAGGTCTCAATATTGTGCCAGGACTCAGTACTTTGCCGAGAGAAAGCTGTGCCACAGATGGCATCCCAGCCCTCAGCGGTGCTGCATGAACCTGGAGATGCATGCAGTGGTTTCTGGACAGTGCCAGACATACTGCCTCAGTGAAGGATGTTCTAGAAAATGACACAGTGCTTTTGTCCCCAAAGATTGCCAGACTTCAGGGAAAGGGAGGAAAACAGACTGGATAGGCACAGCATTGCTTCCTTGTACTGATCAGAGGTTCTGCAAGCCCAGGCCCACAACGGCGCTCTGCATCCACACTCTTAGAAGACCCCAGAAGGTGGCTCACGCCTGTAGTCCCAGCACTCGGGAGGCTGAGGCAGGAGGATTGCTGCAAGTTCGAGACCAACCTGGGCTACGAAAGTAAGCTCAAGGCCAGCCTCAACTGCATAGCAAGACCCTGTCTCAAAAAGACAAAAAAAAAAAAAAAAAAGATCCCAGAGGACCCCACTGTGCTACAACTAGGGATCTTCGGGATGTCTTCCCCAGGACACACCAGACAAGACAGTGATTCACTAGTCAAGGCATGCCTCAGAACTGCAGAAGTGCACTGCTGAGCTGCTGCCGGAGCCGCCACAAGAGAGCCGTCGAACCCTAACATCTGAGCCCTACGTAGCTGCCTGCCACGGGGAACTGACATGGATGCAGGGTCCTAAGTGATGCGTGCACGTGCACTGCCATTGTGTCGTAATAGAATCCTCCGAGGACAGCTGTCACTTCCTCTAAGGTAGTAAGAAGCCTCCAGGTGAACATACCCGTGTGCAGGAGCCAGCAGGAGGAGTCAGCAGGCTTGCCCCGTGCAGAAGCTCCACTCTGCCGTGCAGTTACACCTCTCTCCCTACTTTGTTACGACTCCAGAGCCACCTTATGACGATTTTGCAAAGCCCCAAGAGACTGCCACGTGTGTTTGAGGCGTTATTTAGATTGCCGCCGCTGCAGAGTACAGTGTGCTAACGGTTCCCATGGGAGCTGAGGCTCTGGGCGACAGGGAGTGGCCACCCTGTGTACCTAAGGCTCAGGCTCCCTCCAGACACAGGGAATACTTGGGGCCGACTGTAAAGCAGAGAGGGGAGGAGGGGCGCGTGCCTTAGTTGGGTGGGGTATCGGTGGGGAATGCGCCATATCCCGGCACCATGCTGGCTGCGGCTGCGCAGGTGCAGGTCATGGCCGCCGTGCCTGGGCTGCAGCGTTTGCAGTGGGAAAACATGGTGAGCCACTCAGCCAGGGCACTTGAGTGACAAAGTCCCCAAGTTGCTAAATCTAAAGGTGTGATTTTCCGTTCCTATCAAAATGGGTGTGAGTGCTGGCACCTGCGGAGGATTAAGCAATAACACATCTGCCATTTCTCCAAAACCAGCGGGCTACCCAGATGCTGAAAATGCATAGGAAAAACTCAATGCGTTTATAAGGTGAAACTTGTTTATAATAGATCCTCCAGGTTATTTTTAAGAATGGCTCAATATGTCATAGTAAATAGTGTCAGCCTAGGGCTGGGGAGATAGCTCCGAGGCACAAGTGCCTGCTGGGCAAATGCAAGGTCGTGAGTTTGAACCCTGGTCCCAAAAAAAAAAAAAAAAAATAGTGTCAGCCTAGCTCCAGGAAACTTGAGCCCAAACATAAAGGATGTTATAACTAAAATCTTAGTACTCTGCTTTCACACTACTATAACTCACTTCATAATATATTGTTTTATTTTAAAGAAGTCCTAGTCACATTTTAGGAAAAGAAGGTAAATGGGGAGGCTGTCAGATTGATAACGTCATCTTCAGCTACATCATTCCATTTCTAAAACTGCAAGCAGTCTTGGAAGCTGATTCTTTAAGGATTGTGACAGTAGCCATGCCCCGTCTGCCTCGGGCTGTGGGTCTGTTCGGCTCCCAGGGGGCACCCCACAACTGTTTAGGTGGACTGTGACTATGCTAAGCCAGGGTGACATAGTCAATGTCAGTAGATGATGACATCTGAGTCCTTTTTTTTTTTTTTTCTTGTTTCAGAACCTTTGTTTGTTTATTCACTCATTTTTTATGGCTGGCTCAGCCTGCCCCAACGGCAGGGCTGGCACAGCATGTGGTGCTGGGGATTGAACCCGCGGTCCCTGAAGCTGCCCAAGCTTTCCCAAGCAGGCGCTTTAGGCCACCGAGCCATCCCGCCAGGCCCGATGTCTGAGTCTTGGTTCCCTTCCTTTATTAGACAGCTCTAGTTTTTCCGGGACTGAACCATGGCCTTGCTGGGCCTTTTTTTCCCCTCTCTGTATACCTCACAGTAAGGCAGTCCCACTTTCCTTGCTGGTGTAAATCCCTGACCGTCACACATGAACACTGGCTGTCCTGTCTGTTCCACTGTCTCCCAGAAGTGTCCCTGGTGCCTTGCAGCCTGCTCGGTCGTAGACCCCTGACCTGTCACTGTCCTCCTTTGCCTGATCGCAGTTGCCCTTTGCCTTTCTTGTATTCAGTCCTGCGTTGTCTTTCTTCTCCTGTGGCCTGTTTGGCTGTGCACACTCCAGGAGCTTTCCCCTCAGGATGCGTGGAAGGGAAATTTGGGGGGTCTTGGATAGCGAAGGTGTCTTCTTTTCAACACACTGGACAGTCCTGCATAGAGCTCAGAGAACAGTCGTCTTGCCGCGGAGCTGTGCTCCGTCTGTCTCCTGGCTGTCGGCGCTCTGAGCGGCCTGCAGCCAAGAGCTGCTTTGGGGCTGCCCGGCTCTCAGCCTGGCAGAGCCAGTGCCTTGTCCCAAGCCCTGCGCCCTTCCTCCTGGAACTGCTGTCACCCGATGCTGCTGTTTGCTTCCTAAGTGGTCTTGCTTCCTGCTCTGCTCCTCACGCCTTTACCCTCTGCTCTTCGTGGCCCTCCCTTGCTCCAGCTCCCTGTCCTGCAGTAGATATTCCGCTGACTTTGCTCCTAATCCCCAGCGCTTTCGTTTTATGAATCTCCTCTTTGACAACATTCCTATTCATGGATGTGGTTTCTTCTCCCATCTCTCGACAGTGTGAGTGGAACAGTCCTGCTTTTCCACATTCTTTGTTTACTCTGAATTTTCTCCGCCTTTGCCTGGACCGTTTCCTATTAGAGGCCCTCAGTCCTGGGGTTCTGGGTGTGCGCTCGTATCTGTCAGGGCGCTCTCGCTCCCCTGGCTTGGCCTCACAGACGCCTGCGGTTGCGTCCTGAGGCAAGGTTTGAGGAACATTTAGTCCTCTCTCTTGGTCTGGTCAGATTGCTCCAAAATTGTGAACCCCCTGCTTGGAGGATTCAGCTGGTTTTCTACGCTCTGGGCGCTGAGGAGGAAAAGGGGAAAGGAGGGATGGGGAGGAGGAGGAGATGACCGCACGCCACCATCCCTTGGCCCTTGTTTTCTAGGTAATAACCCTGCCCGTCAACCATGTTGGCAACCCCCCCCCATTTTGTTTACCCAGAGGCAAAACCACCATCTCTTGCTGAGTCTGGGGAGACACAGTCCCCGCTCTGCCAGCTACTGGGCCCCACCTCCCCCACCCAGTTCAGGATTTTACTTTCTTGAGGCTTCTTGGCCCGTTCTCCACTTCCTTCCTTCTCCTTTTCAGTCCCAGCACTGTGCTTTCGTCTCGTTCACTTACTCCCTAAGCAGACCTTAAAGAGCACACATGTGTTTCCTTCCCTATGCGCTGCAGACCCTCCAAGTGCTAGAGCCTTTCTCTCCTCCACTGTTCTGTGAGGCTATAAAGATTACAAGAACACCCGTCCACCCAGGACGAAGCAAGCCTTGCCGCACACGGGGAGGCATCGACAGGTGCACGCTGGCCCTCCACACCCAGCTAAGGCCCCCAGCAGATGTGCCACAGCTGCTGCACCGCAGGGCCCTGGGGCACAGGGGCAGCATGTGGACTGATGCCCCTATTGGCAGCTGTTGCCCAGGTGTGACAGCCACCAGGCCAGTCAGGTGTGCCACCTTGCAGAGCTCCGGGACCACCGCACCCGCCTCGGTTCACTCGTTTGCCCCTTCCTCACACCTCTGCTCCGTGTTGCCCCCAGCTCTGCTTTGTGATGTTCTGGACCCCCAATGTCTCTGAGAAGATCTTGATAGACATCATCGGAGTGGACTTCGCCTTCGCAGAGCTCTGTGTCATTCCGCTGCGGATCTTCTCCTTCTTCCCAGTTCCAGGTGAGGGACAAAAGCATTCCCTTCCCCCTTGTGCCTGCCCAGGATGCCCAAGTCTGTCTTCTCGCTTTAAAAATGTCAAATGCATCCAACAAGTCCTCCAGCAGAAATTAAAAGGATTAGAAGGGTGCAGAAACATTAGCTACCAGGTTAAAGTTCAACAAATAAGTCAAAGATGTGGACTGTTTCAAACAGTAAAAAGAAAGGGGACCCAAAAGAGCAGCAGGAGCCACTGTGGAGGGAGCAGTCCATCACTTGTCTCAGTCATGATGACAGGCTCTCAAATGTATGCACGGATTTCACTTATTCGAACTATATATTCCAAGAGCCAGTTTTATAATGTGACAGGTTAAAAAAGAAAAAGGAGGGCCAAGGAGATAGCTCAGCAGACTAAAGTTCCTGCTTAGGCAAGGCAAGCGCAGGGACCACGGTTCAATCCCCAGCATAGCATGCTGCGCCAGCCCTGCCCCCGGGGAGAGCCGAGCCAGGCTCGTGCACGTGCGCGCACACACACCCTCTTTTAAAATAGCCTGAGC
The DNA here is from genome assembly GCA_004027025.1 of Myocastor coypus. Taxonomy (NCBI): domain Eukaryota; kingdom Metazoa; phylum Chordata; class Mammalia; order Rodentia; family Myocastoridae; genus Myocastor; species Myocastor coypus. The sequence goes on from PVJA010003356.1 coordinate 62,137, forward strand.
AGGCTGTGGAAGCCTGGCACTGTATGGAAAAAGAAAACAGTGCTTGGAGAAAAGAGTCTGAGGGCCAAGTTGAGGCCAGAGGCAGAGAGGGAAATTCCCACCGGCAGTGTGGACACACCACGCTGAGTCAGGAACACGAGGCACACTACACAACAAGGCTGCTCTAGAGTAAAGAAGACAAGCACGCAGTGGAGTAGAGCAGCTCCTGAGTATTCAACATGGCTGTGACAAGTGGCCAGCAGGTACATGGTATCTATATACATAGTGAGGCCTCAGTCCATGAATATTTTGGTTTTCAAGTAATGGAGTTCACAAACAAGTCTTTGGCATTTTTTGTTTGTTTCCAGACTCTTACCAGGTCACAGCCACAGCCATCTTTCCCACAAACACAAATGCGATCTTTCCAAAACTGGATAAATGAAGCTCATGAACCAAGGTGCCTGGTATAGATAGGTACAGCCAGCGCTTCATTACCCATGTCCAGCTTCTAGAAGCAATTCGCCCCATGGTACCAGGTGCTGTGCAGGGCAGGGTGCAAGGGACACCTTCTTACCCTGTGCCCTGGTGCACCTGCTAAATCCTGCTCTAAGTGCCAAAACTAAATCACCAGTTCTGAGGGTGGAAGCCCACAGGCTCAGTGTGCCTAATCCCCGGCACCGGAGAGAGAAAAGTTGCCAATAATCCACCTAAATCAGCGGTGGTGAACCCATGGCACGTGTGGCAGGCTGCATCAAGGGAAGCTCAAAAAGGCTCACCATGACTGACCTGTCGTTAAACTTAGAGGCTAGATTCTACACAGCCTCAGTTCAGTTAAGATAGGTGGTCCCAAAGTCGCTAGGCCAGGGCTGATAGCATGCCCGCCAACTGGTGCTGCCCCCAAGTGAACAGCAGTCCTCACTTCTAGGCACTGAGCCTTTTTGGAGGCCAGGGCTGGTGGGTGTTCCCTGCTGGCTGTGACAGAAACAGCAGGGCGGCATCTGGCCTGGTTGGGCAGGTCCCGGATGAGCTAGGCTTTGGGAAGTGGATGCTACCTAAGGAACACACTAGACATGTGGTCCACTTCCCAAGGCCCTGGCCCAGTGAAGGACCAGATATTCAACAGGCCCGCTGGGCCCGGCTGCCTCCCGGGGTGTGATTCACAGGCACTCTCCTCCGGTTCCACCGTGGCCTGAGGTAAGGGCCTTTTAGGCAGCTGTCACGCCCCATCTGCTCTTGGCAGGCTCTTGGAAGTTCCTGCACCTAAGATGACCCCGGGAGGCACAGGGACACACGATACCATGAGGACAGCGGTGCAGTGACAGGGCGCTTGGCCAGCATGCACGGGGAAGGCAGGTGCTGCCTCCCAGCCGCGGGGAGCAGCAGCTCACCAGCCGCACACTGGCAGGGCAGGGAGCGCATGCCCAAGCTTAGAGTGGCCAGGTGGCCGAGGGCAGGACGCATGCCATGGCAAGTGGGCACCACTGCAGTGCCCTTCTTTAACCCGAGCCCTTGTCTCCCGGCCTCACTTGGCTGGTGGGAGGGAGGCAGCTGGCAGGTGGGACACAGCCACCCCAGGTACGGCAGGCCACCCGAAGACTACAGTGGCTGAGGAGCAAGGCTCCTGCCTGCGTCCCCCCTCCGGATGCCCAGCTGGACTCCGAGCAGGGCAGCTCCCCAGCTCCCAGCTGTGGGCAGGTGGTGGGGTCTTGGGTGGTGGGCGGCAGCTGTGCACAGCTGACAGGCCCTCTGCTCTCTCCTAGTCACCGTCAGGGCCCATCTCACCGGGTGGCTGATGACCCTGAAGAAGACCTTTGTCCTGGCGCCCAGCTCCGTGCTTCGGATCATTGTGCTCATCACCAGCCTCGTGGTCCTGCCCTACCTGGGGTATGTCAGCAGGGCATGGGACTGGGGTCCTTCTGCCACCAGGTTCCCTGTCCAGAGTTAGGCTCTGCAGCTTCAGTGGAAAACCCCAAACTTAATGAGAGCCAGGCATTCAGTAGGAAACGTGCTTGTGTCTGCCACCTGCTCAGGTGACCCCCACCGGCCCAGCAGGCACCTTCTGGGCTGGAAGGCTGAATAGAGGGGACAAGGCTGTCAGCTAATGCTGGGCACAAGGAGCTGGCACTGATGGCAGGTGGGAGACAGCCCAGGCTGGGTTCTAGGGCCCGAGGGTAGTGTTAGGATTGCACTTTGCTGAGCCTGAACGAGGGGCTTTGACGTTGCCTTCTGTGCCCCGACTGTGCTCTAACAGAGGTTAAGCCCTGTACCTCCTCACCCCAGGGTTCATGGAGCCACACTGGGAGTGGGTTCCCTGCTCGCGGGCTTCGTGGGAGAATCCACCATGGTCGCCATCGCAGCGTGCTACGTCTACCGGAAGCAGGTGAGGTGGGAGCAGCTGCCAAGGCCCCGCCCGGACATCAGCAGAACCAAGTCCACGTGCACACCTGTGTGGTGGTGAGGTGGCGGCACTGCACCTTTATCCTGTCCTCCCAGGATCTGCCTCGCCCACTGAAGCTGCAGGGCCAGCGTCACCTCAGCCTTAGGGGCAGTTAGAGGCACGATGAGGATGTCACTCTGGTCATTATATAGAGTCCACCAAAAAAATACATTCACACTTCAGGAAAAGAAACACTTGTAAATACCGTAATACTGAATGAGATGACACAGTTCACACAAGTTTCCTCTGGCCCCTACAGTTGCCAGAGGCGCTCTTGGTGGTGACCAGGGGCTCCCAGGTATTGGGTAGTACAAGCTGCAGAAGCGAGTACAATTTCTGGTGGACGCTGCATAACCAGTACTGAGCTGCACCTCTGCGGCTCAGAAGAGACAGCTATAAGGGTAGGTGTCTACTAGTCTTACAACATCCTAGTGCTGCCTGGAGAGTTAAAAAGGATAGAAGCTAAGGAATAGAGAAGCCTGAAAGGGTGGTCTCGCTCGCAGAGCCCCCAGAACTGGCAACACAGCATGGGGTCACAGTCTAGATTCGAAGCTCAGGGCTTCAGGGAGGAGGAAAGCAGGTGGCAGGTGACCATGGAGCAGCAGTGGCGGCAGTCTGCATTTGAAAGGCCTGCAGGGGACAGTGTCCGAGGGAGTTCCAGAGCACGTAGGCAGGCAGGTGCGAGCCACACAGGAACGTGCTGGACCAAGATGCAGCCTCCCAAAGTCAGCCCAGCCATGACTGAGATCAGGCCTGCAGCCCACCCCCTCCCCGTGCCCAGGGGCTTCTGTCTCAGCTGTGCTCTGACAGGGCCCTGCCCACAGCCCCACACTGATGAGTCTTCTTTGGTCTAGAAAAAGAAGATGGAAAATGAGTCAGCTGTGGAGGGAGAAGACTCTGCCATGACGGACATGCCTCCCACTGAGGAAGTAACAGACGTCGTGGAAATGAGAGGGCAGCGTGAGTGAAGCACAGGACCCTCGCCTGGGGTGCTCCAGGGACAGCCGAACGACACTTCGGCATCATCTCCCCCTTCTCCACTGTGCCCCTCCCATGCCTGCCCTCGCCCTCTCTCAATGGAAGAGGCCTTGACTTAAAGGTTTCCTGTAAATCCTCTAGCATACTGGGTATGCTCACACTGCTGTGGGGGCCTGAGCAAGGGTCTTTAACTGTTGCTTTGTAAACACGAAACCATTGACTTTGTGCCCCCTGCTTCGTGAAAGCCCAGGACATAGCTGCCTCAGTCGAAGTCTGCTCCTCCCCAACAGTCTCCACTGGGAACCAAAGGACCACGGCCGCGTGCTGCCTAGTGGCCACTGCCCAGCTGGCACCGACTCTGTCCCTTGGACTTGCTTCCGGGCAGCCACTCTGTCTCCCCTCCACCGTGCACTTAGTGATGGCCACAGAGGCTGGCATGGTCGTTCACCCCAAGCAACAGACCTGGGTGGAAATCATCCCCGTAGGAAGCTTTGTGCGGCCAGCAGGAGCAGCGCCTCACTCCGTGTTTCCAATGCGCGTGAGCCGCCCCACCCCACTGTGTACATACGTGAGCTGATTCTTCCGGGTTGTCACCCAGTGCATCGCCAGGCTCGCAGCCCTCCGCATGACTTTCCCCGAAGGCTTTTCACTCACCTTTCCTGAAGGTGGCACTAGAGCGGGTTAAATGTCGCGTTCTAACTTTCTCTTAGTTTTACCGTGAAGCTTTAAAAAGTCATAATCTAGCATTCTAATGCCAGATTGCTCGCTCCTAACCTTTGAAGCAGCTTACCTGGTCCTGCCATGCCTAGTCCCAAGTGTTCGGTACAGGTAATTCAGAATGTACTACAATACTGCTCTCACACCATAAAGCAAGACATTTTCTAAACAGTTATCAAGTCACTATGTGATATTCCCTCAAATAATGCATTGGAAGCCCATTTAGTGCAGTATATTTTTCTAAGTTTTTGAAAGCGGGTTTTTCCTTTAAAAAATTATGGACACAGGTCACTAAATTATTGATTTAGTCAAAATAACTAGACTGAAAGAACCTTTAAAAAAAGTATTTTAAAGATATAAATATATGCTGTATATGTTATGTAATTTATTTTAGGCTATAATACATTTCCTATTTTCGCATTTTCAATAAAATGTCTCTAATACAGTATGGTGATTGCCCGTGTGCTAGCATACCTACAGTAGAACTGTACCAGTGGCCATTATATCTTACTTACGGCATTTTAAAGTTCCCTTGTTTGTATATGAACATGAGGGTTGCTGGATGACAGAACTACTTTCCATGATGGGTACCTCTAACGGGTTCGCTGGGACAGGCAGAAGACCAAGGCCTTGCGTGGCTCATCTTCAGTGCTGCGTGACCATGCTGTTCCTCAGAGAAACAAGACCAAGGGCACAAAGTTGGCGATGGACATCACAAGGTTCCATTCACATCTCTGGACGCCCACTGCCCTCAGATGTGCCTACCGTAGGGACATGTCCCTACTTGCTTCCTCCAAGTGGCCTCTCCATTTATATGAGTGTGACCATTAAGATGCATAGCTGCTTCGGGATGGCTCAGGGGCAGAGCTAAAAGATGAAAAACAAAAAAACATGTATCGGCTTTTTTAAAGTACATGACTAGAAAATTAAACAGTATTTTTTAACATGTGTGGCTTTCATGCTTCTGGGGTCTGAACTTATCAAACTGAAAAAGCAAATCCTTCCCATCAGTCCAGGAAAGACCTGACAGGGACTCTTCACTGTGCAACTGAAGGTATAATTATAACCCCAAGACGCCTCTAGTGATAGAGATGAATGAGCCATCGTGTCGTGGCTTCCAGAGCCAGCACGCAGGACCAGCCCCGGGGCCTGGGCCCAGGTGGCAGCTGCCGCTGTTCTTTCCCCGGGATGCAGGCAGGCCCAACAAGCAGTGGAACTAAGGCATTACTCCACGTGGGCATCCTCTTCCCACCGTGATGGCCACAGGATGTGGGAGGGGGACTCCCCATTTTCAGTCATTAAGAACAACCTTTCAACTTTGCCAAAGCAAAAAATGTTCCCCCAACACACTGATCTTTGAGCAGTTCATTCCATTCAGATATGTTTATGTGGCACCATGCCTGTGAGGTTTTTGCTCCAAGGACCACGGAAAGACTGGTGTGGCTTTCTTAAGGCGAAACACTGAGGGAGACAAGTACAGCCCCAACCTGGAAGGGCATAAGGCAGTTTAACGCCTACATGCCGAGAAGGGCGTTCAGGCAGCTCCGAGCGCGGCCTTTCTAAAAGGATCTTAGCTGAGCAACCCAAGGCCAGAGTGGCCTTTGTGCCCCGTGGCTTTGGGAGCCTGCTGCCACCTGCTCTGCAGGGGGCCTGCTGGTGCCCCAGGCACTGTCTTCTGGGTTGGGATTTCAGTGTGAGCAGGTAGTCTGGCTCAGAGCGTGTGCGGAAGGCTTCTCCAGGTGCAACGCTTCATACTGGCTTAGGTGACGTAGACGAGGCCACATGAAGCTGACGTTCAAGACTCAGGGCACTCACTGCATGCTGCACTCGAGTTTTGCCAGTCTCAAACCTTGGGAGATGCAGAGGGCCAGAGCCCCTGGAGGAAGGAGGCCCACGGGCCAGAAGTCAGGCCTGTGGACTCTCACGATATCTTCACAGACCTTACTAGATTGGGCAGGGTGAGAAAACCAGGACACCTCCTCACTAGGGCAAAAGAGAAGAAGTTAATTACATCTTTGGGGCTACAAGAAGAGTCAGCAGCTCCCTCTGCTTCCCCACTGTTCCTTATTTGGGGTTCTTCTAAAAGGAAGGGGAAGGGGAGAGGAACCATTCCGCATCCCTGGTTTTCAGAAGCACACCCACTTAAGACTCCGTTTCTCTGAACTTTTACCTCCTTCAAACTGAAACTGAACAATGTGTGTGTTGTGTTGTCACTGAACTGCATTACCTTTGAAACAATTTTTCCAGTGTTTACAAAGCTTCCTACATAGCCAATCTCTAGCAGCCAGAGCCCAGAAGGTCACATGCCTGTCTGTCCCCACGGGCCCTGGTCTGGCTCTGTAGTTAAGCTGTCTGCCAAGCTTAAGGCGAAGTCTTCATCCATGAAACCAGTGCACAGTGCAGGCAAGGGGGGCTCTTCCTGGTCTAAGTTCTGGGCCCACCTTCTCCTGCTGTGAGAACTGCGGCGCCAGTGCTCAGACCCTTACGGGCTCCGGGATGGAGGCGCTGCCACACACCTTCTACAGGGCCGCCTCCACACAGGGCTTTTATCAAAAGCACTTGAACCATAGAAAAGCTTGTTTTTGAGCAATGTGTTTGGTAAACACTGCAGATACTCCTCTGTGTGGTTATTTTGAATCTCTTATTTCTGTCATTTGAAACAGCAAAACATCAGGTGACTCATCAGCTGATCTAACCACACATGAAAGAGGATGTAGAGAAAATCTGAAGAAAACTAAGAAAAGGCCCTCTGGCCTGCCCTTTGGGAGGTCTGCAAATACCACAGAAATGTTCAGCAGGACAAAAATTATTATGCAATCAAAATAACCCTCATTCCGCTCACAAGTCAGAAAAGGTAGCAAATTATGTATTTACTTCTTAAGTCTTGAAAGGGGAAAATAACAAAGAGATAAAATGAACTTATTCTGAGTTCTTTTTCTCCACCAGAAGAGAAGTTAAGCCTAGATTTTACACCTCTGGGCCAAGAAAAATGCCCAAATCAAAAGGGGAAAAAATTCTCTGCCAAGTCTGAGCAGTTTCAGGAGCGTTATTACCAGCCGCCTTGGAAATACAGCAGTGACGATTTTTTTCTGCTTCATTTGTGACTAACTTGGGTCTCTTAAAGACTGCGTGAGATAAAAATGTTTCCATGAGGCTCCTGCCTCCACACGGGCTCAGCAATGTTTCTGATACAGTATTTCAAGTCAGGCTACGTAATCTCAAGTGCACCTTAAAGCCATGCATTTCTACATTATGTACATTTAAACAAAAGCACATAAGGATACAGAGCCCTTCCTTCAGAGAAACAACAGAGCTTTCTTTAGGTTAAAGATAGGGACAGAGCAGCTCAAAATGGCTGTACTGTCCCTCTGTACTCCTTTAAGGCAATTAAGTGACATGGACATGAGCCATTACTGTACCATTTACAGGCAGGTGGTCCCAGCAAGAAGCCAAGGTGCCTCTGGACCAGGGAGCATGAGGCAGGGAGGACGCCAGGCTTCTGCGTATGGAGCTCTGAACTGCAGGGATCCCCAGTCTGGCTGAGGCAGACCCTCAAGGTGGCTCTTCACCACCCTCACACAAAGCAGGTAGAGGGTACACATCCTCAGTAGCCACCAAGAGACTCACAGCACTGGCCACGGCGCCAGGGGGCAGGCCCATAAGCCCAAGGCTGCCACATCCACAAGGCTTATGGTGGCAAATCCCTGGCTCCTTGGATTCAGTGACATTTCCAGGCTGCCTAATGATGGCCAGATAGGGTGGCCCCCTCAACTGGCATGACCAGAGGGCAAAAAGCCACGGGCATCCATCCCGCTCCAGCACGCCCGCATCACACGCTGCAGGGGCGCTTACCTCCTCGCCCCGCACACCCCTCTGCATCACCACGGCCCAGGGGCCGCACCCGCACATCTGTCCGCAGCAAGATGGGGCCACTACTGCCGCGCCTTCTATTACAGCGTAGCTTACAACTCAGCCCAGGATCTGATGCAGGAAAATACAAAGGGCTCGCCTTCCTCTCAGCGCTGGGTAGCAGCAGCACTCCAGAACTGCTTGCCACTAACCAAGTAAAGCCTCCCAGGAGGCACTCCTCTGCGTGTCCTGTGGCTGTCAGCTTATGGGTTTTTAGGTGCACGCCAAAACTGGGTTTAATGTAAATTGTTCAAGTCAAACACATTAAATATTTGGTGTAGCCTTCGGTCTGAACTGACCGAGAGGTCACTATAAAGTATATGCTGCATTTACAAAATGCAACGTGCACTGTTAAGAGCATTTACATAGCGCTTCTTTCTCCCCTTAGGTTTTGGCTTTCCTGGATTTGTACTCATACAGTGTCAAATAGGTTTTCATGTTCCAATTTTACAGTTGCCATGTAATTAAGGTTGGTTATAGTTTCCCGATTTTCTTAAGTCTATTGATTAGTCTGTTTATTCATTACAAGGTTGCTTGAGCTCCCAATCCTAACTATAATCTCTCCTTTTTTTTCAGATTTACATGATACGAAAATCTGACCCTGTGGCTTGGTAGCTAAACCTCTAAGCAGTAGGGTGTTTCTCCTAATTCACAATCACATTTAAGAATGTCTATACCAAAACTGTTTTTACTTCTCACAACTTCAGCATCCCACAGGTACTTCTCTGCATGCCCCCCCCCCTTGGCTAGGGCTCCCTGAGGAGACACGATGGCCAAGCCCACACAACAGAGCCTCAACCTCCTTGCGATGCCGAGCTTCCTGTTCTTATCTAAGTCCTGGTCATGAAACCATTCCTCCAAAATATCTCATTTTAGCCTCAAAGATGGCTCCCATTTTTTTTCAAACTCCTCATGAAATTCTGTATCAAATATTTTCACAGTTCCTATAATCCATAAACTACTGACTTGCTAGAGGTACAAGTTAAGTCCTTCACTGCTCTATTACATTCTTGAGGTTGAGACTCCGGTTCTCTGCCCCACCTCCATCCTGAAGCCTGGACCCCTCCACCGGGGGCATGCGCTCTCGCTCCATGAGCCATGGGTCAGGGCTTGTCAATCCCAGCAGTGCTGACAGCATGGTGTCATGTGGCCCCAGTGGCACTGTCCCCACAGGGTGTAGTGCTCCGGTGAGGTGTAGGTCTGCACCCTCCCCTGCATCCTCCACACCTGTCTAGATGAGTCACATGCATCACCTCCTCCAGCTGCCAACAGCGGCCACCAGCCATGTGACCGTGCCTCCTGGAGGCTCTTACTTCTGTCCCCTCTTGCACCCTCACTGGTTAGCTCAGGAGGAGCCTGAGAGCACCGCAACAGCTTCTCTCTCTGAGCTCTCCCTACAAAGGTGGTGGCACTTTGAGGACTTGTCCTCATCCTGTCCATCAGCCACCAGTCTTACCTGGACAAGGCAAGCCAGTGAATGCGAGGCTAACGCTACAGTTGAGCGTAACAGTCTCCCAGCAAAGGCAGAAAACCAAGCAAGAACCGTGTCTCCCATCCGTCTCCTAGGCGGATCAGCCGGCCTCTCACGCCCTGGAGCAAGAGCTAGCCTAGTTCCAACCTACAAGTCCAACTCCAGATCTGCAAAGCACAACTGCTGGCGCTTCAGGAGGCTGCAGTGGCAGCAAGTGCTCGGCCTCCAAGCCACAGGGAAACAACTCGGGCAGCACAGCTAGGGCCTGGGGTCTGCTTTCAACAAAGGAAAAATACGAGCACTTCTATGAAACAAAGTGAAATCTGTTTTCATCTCAGGTTCAGAAGCCACTGAACTCAAAGACTCAAACAGAACTAACCAGTGGAATAATTATTTTCAGACTTTACACTGCACTGTGTATCATGTCACACATGAACTAACGGAACCTGAGTGAGCGCCGACTGCTGTACCTGCTCCACGGGGTCAGTACGATTCCCTACCACTCCAGTCTCCTGCCCTTCCCCATGTGCTTGCCCTACAAAACCACTTTTCTGTGAAATGGGATACAAAAACCAAAGGTAGTTAGAAAATATGGCTGACAGGTAAAGGACAGGGGCACAATGACCTGCGAGTGGCTCAGATGAAAGCGTCCCCTCCCAGCTTCACTCAAGAAATACAAACTGAACTTCCAACTATGAGCTCAGCAAAAATCAGGAGGCCTGATAAAGCGCAGTGTTGGCCGGGGCCCGGGAAGGGCCCGCAGCCTCTCCAGTGGGACCGACCGTAAGTCAACGAGGCTGCTCTGCAGGACAACACTGCAGGATGTTTCCAGTATACAGCCACCTAGGGAATAAGGTTAACCTCACAGACCCACCAGTAGGGTTTTCGTAATTGGCCTAGGCTGGGCTCAAACCTGCAATTCTCATCTTGCCTCAGCCTTCCAGAGCACGGGCACAACAGGCATGTATGACCACGCTGGCTGTCATCTGTATCACAAAGAGGCCTTTTCACTGCCCATACCAACACAGCACTGTTTTGTGGGGACTGCCCTGCCCTGGCCAGACACCATTTTGCTACAGAGTCCCAGACTGAGTAGTTCTTTAACTAATCAAAAGTCATATCCCTGCTGGCTCCTTCACTCTATTCGCAAGACCTTTGGCAGGCCCTGCCCAATCTAGATTATCAACTTCTTTCAGCCAGACAGGATCATAAGTAACCTCGCATTCTCAGGTATCAGTGATGACTGAAATGGTTACACGGGGCTGACAAATGCAGGCCTCAGCCAGGGCACAGGGAGGCTGAGCAGGACAGCAGCCCCAGCCTCTCCGGCAGCCTCAGGAGGCCTCCCCAGAGCCTGTGTGGTGCTGGCTCCTCACTTCACCCACGCTGCCACCGGAGCAGGACACGTGGCAGGATGGGGAAGGCACCAGGGGACCACCCAACATCACATGCCTGCTCGGAGGTGCCAGGAAGCTAACACACTGAATCACCAGCTGCCAACGGCCTCAACAACAGGCATTAAACCACGTCCAGCTCCTTACTTTTATTTTCTCCATTTATTTTTAGCTATTTGTTTTTATAGTCACTAGTAGCCAGGCTCGCTGAAGAGCATTCAAGAGGAGAATGCAGCAGGTTCAGCCTAGTGGTAAAGAGCAGAGACTCAGAAGTGACAGGGCAACTCTCACACCTCAAGCCAGGCTCACAGGCTGCAGTGAAGAAATGCCGTTTTCCCAACAGGCACTGAGCAGGCCAGGAGGAGCGAGGCCTGGCTCCCACAGCACGAGCTCCCTTCATGGACCGGCCCCTTCCCAAGACAGCCCCCACCACCTGGCCCAAGTGCTGACGCTGGGTTGTTGTGCCCTCAGAAGCCGCCCGAGTGCAGGGAGCAGTACCAGGTTTATAAGGCAATGCAAATGAAAAGGAAGTTCATTCAATGCGTGTGGGCTCTGTTCCTATATTAGATACTCTGAAGTCACACGAGTAATGGCAGTGCTACGGTTCTTGGAGGGAGCGCCATATTTTTAGCACCACTTGTATAAATAAGGATCAAAGCATTTTTCAATATATAAATGAAAGCTTCTACACTTAAGTACAAAAAAATTATTTTGAAGTTCAAAATGAAGCTCAGACACCCCTTGCTATTGGGCAAACAACTACCAAGCCTGATTCTGGGTTTTAGTTTTTGCTTCCATTTAAAGGTACTCTGGATTGAACACAGAGCCTTCGCACTGAACTAACAGGTCTCCCTTAAGTTGCTAAGTTGCCCAGGCTGACGCTGAACGTATGATCCTCCTGCCTCAGATTCCCAGAGTGCTGGGCCAGGCCCAGCCAAAACTGTGTTCTGAGGTCAGCATCCTTTCCTCATACTGACTTACATCTTGGTAATTTCATTCTTGATCCAAGCTTATACCCAAAAAGTCAATGAGTGTGAAATAAACTCTAACACTGACCTATAGGAACGCTACTAAATAAGGAGCATTCAAAATGCTTAAATATGAAAGTGGCTATCCAGCCTGGGAATAGAGACACCCATAATAAAAGCACACTGATAACATTTCAAAGCCATGTTTCTAGACTTAATGCTCACCTCACATGAAATAATCAAACATTCATACCCCATGCCCAGTAATATGCTGTAATTTACTGTTTAAAAAAAAAAAAAAAAAAAAGCTACAATCACTTGGGACAGTCACCCCTGGGTCCCAGCTGCAGGACTGCAATGCCTGTCCCTGGCAACTGGCCAATGCACAGGCTCCCATCACCAGGGACGCCCAGGTGGAGCCAGAGGTGGGGGTGGTCAAACAGGTTCCGGTGGGCAGCTTTCATGCCTGAGAATAGAACCCAGGTGAGCAGTTCCCTGCGAGGAGATCACACAGCTTCCAGGAGGTGCCCTTTAGATGCTCATCCTCTCTTAGACAGAAGGCTCAAGCTCCAGTGGCAAAAATGGTAGAATGCATGCAGATAAATCTTCCATGGATTCTTATTTTTTATAGCTTAAGCCCAGGCTTGTCAGAAAGTCACTGTTTAATTTATGACACTTTAACAACTATCCTAAAAATCAGTTCCCCCTTCAGTTTACCACTTCTCACAGTTCCTTATGCCCTTTTTCAAGTACCTGTTACTATGCCTGCCTCTACCAAATTCTTCAGGGATTCTGTTTAGACATGTCAGATGGATCTGACACACCGATGGCTTTCTGTTATTTTTAGTAGTCACACACCTTAAATAAAGCCATTTATTTTTATGCATGCCTACAATCAAGATTCCCCAGGGGCTGGGGAGATAGCTCAGTAGAATAAGTGCTTGCCTGGCAAGCTCAGGGGCCTGAGTTCAATCCCCAGTTCTGAGAAAAAAAAAAAAAAAAGATTCCCCAAAAGTCTATCAGTCTATCTTTCTAAAAAAATACTTCCTGGGGCCTGCCTGGCAAGTGCCTGGCAAGTGCCTGCCTGGCAAGTGCAAGGTTGTGAGTTCAAACCCTGGTCCCACAAAAAAAATAAATAAATAAATAAAAATAAAAAATACTTCCTGGGCTGGGGAGATAGCTCAGTAGAATAAACACTTGCCTGGCAAGTACAGGGACCTGAGTTCAATCCCCAGTACCACAAAATAAATAAATACATACATACATACACACTTCCTGCACTTTTGAGGGGAGTACTTGCAAAGTACTGCTTAAGAAACAGAGATGGAAAAATGATCACATCAATTATATATACGTAGCTTAGACTCATAGTGAGCCTCCTGTTTCAGCCTCCCTGGTGCTGGGATTACAAGTGCACACCACCACATCCAGTCCTGGTGGCCAGCAAGGCATGCAGTACCAGGAATTGCACCTGGGTCCTTGAGCTTGCCAGGCAGGCACTTACGCTGCACAGCTATCTCTGTGGCCCAATCAAAGCATATGTTACCATCAAAAGACAACACAGCAAAACAGCCTACCAAAGCCCTACTAATAGGTAATTAAAAGTCCTCAAACACTGCAGGTGGCACTGTATTTCCAGGCTCTGGAAAACCTCCTGAAAGTAGCGCAGGGGCTCTTAGATAACACAGTGTCTTGGGATAAAGGGATGGAAAAAATAACACAGAGCTTCCTACCAGTTAAAAACAACAACAAAGACCAACCGCATAAAATCCACAAATGTGTCTTCCAACAGAGCTACTATGAACTGGTGTGGCCTGAGATTTTACCTCAAAAGGTATACACTTGGGGATATAAAGGCAATGTGAGTTAAGTTAGAGACCACGTGCTGCTTGTTCTCTAAGGTTGTCAGCATGCATCTAAGGGCAGGAATGAAACCAGTGAGGTCTGCAGTCAGTAGCAGCTCAGGTGAGGAGAAGAATGTGAGTGTGCTCTGAAAAAGCAACGTTAATTCTGTGCAACAGGTGTAGGAAATTTGCTTCAGCCTTACATGTACCTTGGGTGGGCACAAAATGAGTCAGGCCTATGTGGAGATAAGTTTTCTGCCAACAACATAATGCTCAAAGCTTCTGAGCTCTCACAATAAACTCTGGAAGCAAGGCAGCTGAGTGCAGTCCCACCACCTTCCCCTCTTGGATCATCTTACCGTTGTGGACACTGTTCACAGATCGTCCGTCCTTCTGAGTCCACTTTACCCCAATTCAATCTCCATCCTGCTGATGTCACTTTACCAGCTGAGGACTTAGGTCTCTGGGCAACTAAAGATGCATATTGGAACACAGAAGTATTTGCTATGTAGAGCAACTTTTTCTATTTCCTTAAGTACTGTCTCTTTAAAAGCTTAGCTGTTTTGATGCTGTGACCACACTCTAGCAGAGTCTGGCAAGGCCTAAGGACAAAGAGTAATATAAATAAACACACCCTTCTGAATTATTAATATGGTGCCTGTCTACAACCACAATTTCTGTGCACACTCTTAACAATATCATACATGGAAACAGAAAAATATATGTAAGTAATTAAGTTAGCCAGAAATCTCCCTTAGGTTCACTTAGGCTATCTTCAAAATGCAGGTAATCATGAGTATTGTTTCCATTTTATTATTAGTGAATATGAAACAATATCAATAGCAAGTATGAAACAATGTCAGATTCAACATTCCTCAAGGGCATAGACACTTACTGTCAGATATACTCTAAACATTTCAAGCCGAGTTTAAAAAACATTCAAAGTCGCGGGCAGGAGGCACAGGTGGTAAACTTACCTACCTGAGACAGTGCGGGGAGAACATCCCAAGTTCAAGGTAAACCTGAATGTGATACTATCTCGTAACCAAAAGAGCTGAGGGAAATACCTGCCTTGCATGTGGGAGGCTATGGGTTTACCGTAGCACTAAAACAAAGTTCAAAAATGAACAGAAGGTAAGCATTTCTGATTGTATAGTTACCAATCTTAAAATGAAGTGTCAAGGCCAACAAGAAGTCATTATATTACTTTAATGTGGCTGCTAGGTACCTTTTTTTAAATGTATTTACTACAGGATATGCAGGGTCTCACTATGTAGATTGGACTCGTAGTGATCCTCCTGCTTTCAGCCTCGCAAGTGCTGAGATTACAGGCGCACACCACCACGCCCAGCCTCAGTTGCTGTCTCAGCAAAGGGGCAGGGCCAGCATGGCACACTGGGGATTGAATCCCCGTCCCTGCATCTGTCTAAGCAGGTGCTTTAATCTGCTGAGTTATCTGGCCAGCCCACTAGGTACCTTCTTATTCAAAGCACCCCCTGCATTTCACAGTGAAAAACATACAGCCTCATCAATCACCTAACAGAAAGTGAGAACTAGTACTAATGAGGTAATAACGGGAAAAAGGCTAAAGTAAAAAGAACAGTTTGTCCATCCTGAGTTTTCTTAACAAAGACTTAATTGTTAATTATAAGTAAAACCTTCATTTTGAAAGGTTTATCTCCTCAAAAATGAGATGGCTTAGAACTATATGAACTAAGATCAAAACAAAGATTTCATTACGAAATAAGCTTGGTACTTTAGGGAAACATCAACACAGTGTTAAGCCAACTGAGGAGCAACCAACTGAAGCCCAAATGGGGAGGGTGTGGTTCCTATGGACAAGGCCCATGGTTTGAGTCCCTCAAGGACATCGTGGGCCCTGAACAGACCAGACCCGCAGGGCTGCCTTCGCCCCCTTCCCCCATAGCGAGGCAGTCCACAGCAGACAGCCATGCAGGCTCACCCAGTACATACAGCCTGGCCGCACTCTGACTTCACACTTCCTCGAGATTCTGTTTCGGGACTTGGGGACAAGCGCAGGTACTCCACTGTTACTTGTCCCCCGCCATCAGATGGGCTGCGTGGATCTAGCAATGGATGACACCTTCAACACATATGCTAAGGGTGTAGGAAGACAGAGGCCAGCTGGCCCTACTTCTGAGGAGGCCAGTAGTTGACCTCACTGGACCTTGGTTTCCTCTAAAAACATGACTGGACATAACCTTGGCTGTGACCCTAAAATCCTGACTCTGGAACTTTAGAATAACTAATGTGCCCACACTAGAGCACAACTGCAAACAACACTCCCGCAGGACTGTGCTCCAACCCGTCATGGGCAGCAGAGCAAGAAGGTCTAGGTTCCTGCACCACTGCCAGCAGCTCTGCTAGCCTTCAAAACAACCTTCAGTGGCTGGGTATCATGGCTACACCTATAGTCCCAGCCTTCTGGGAGGCTGAGGCAGGAGGCTTCAGAATCCAGCCCAACCTGGGTAACTTAATGAGACTGCATTAAAAATAATAATAACGGTTTGGGAATGTAGCGTAGCATGACGGTTCTAGGCTCACTCCCCAGTATAAAGAAAAAAAAAAAAAAACAACTTCAAATAACGCCACATTTGGACCTAATTAATCTTCTGTGAGGTAATCTGCTTAATACAGAAGTTAACTATAAACCCAAGCTACAGTTCATCCTTTCCAAAGACAACTACCACAGGATATAACTACGGCCCAGAATTACAGTACTTCAGCAGATCACAGTTCACTACAGAGAACCACCACCACCACCAAAAAAAAAAAAAAAAAAAAAAGTTTTTAAAAAAGAAGACAGTTTAAGCATCAGAGAGAATTTTGATTTGAAACACTGACACATTCCTCTTCAAAATGAGGTTCCTCTGATACAAAACTAATTGCCTTTGGGGTGGGGATGTAGTTTGCACCTTCTGATGAGTATTCTTGCAGCGCCCACCAAAACAGGCTGCGTCACAGAGTTGCAGCTTATTGTCCAAAGCTACTCTTCACAACAGCCCAGTCCAGCATGGCCCCCAGGGCCCAAGGGTTCTCACGGGGGTTCCCACAGACCTGTGGGCCTTCGGCCCAGCCAGGAGTTGCAGGGCAGCTTCACCACACGGCCAGCCCAGCCAGGCACCTCACAGACTGGTCTCCTCGCACACCCGCACAGGGATGTTGTAGTGCCGGTCATCCTCGGCGATAAGCGTCACCACCGGCCAGTCCTTGGGGGGGTCGGTGGGGTAGACTGTGATAAACTCTTCAGTGCTGTACTTGGACAGTCGGTACACTCGGATGGTGTGGCACACGGCGTAGGCAAGGAGGAACATTTCCACCTGGGAGGAGAGCACATGCACGTGTTGAGGGAGACCATGCAGAAGGACAGGCCTAACATCGGGCCCTGGCCACAGTCCCAGATGCCATAGCCGCAGATGGGCAGCAAGCTTCCCCACCCAGAGCCCAAAGGAATGTCTACAACTCAACGACTAAAAACAATTGGCCAGGCTTGGTGGCCCATGCCTGTCATCTCAGTACTCAGGAGGAATGCTGAGAGCTCTAGGTCAACCTGGGCTACACAGTGAGCTTAAGGCCAGCTGCAACTACATAGTGAGACCATGCCTCAAACAATGAAATAAAAATAAAATAAAGAAGAGTTTAAGGGCCAGCCAAACAGCCCGGCAAGCAGGCACAGGGCCCAGACCTTCAATCCCCAGGCCTGCCTCGCTGGCCCCGCCCCCCAAGACAAGCTGAGATGGTAACTGATGGGCATGGTGGCACGTGCCTATAATCCCAGCTCTTGGGAGGCTGTAAACAGGTGGATCACTATGAGTCTGATCTAGTAGGGAGACCCTGAACAGCCTATAGACCCTTCCCTAAAATACAAAAAAGAGTAAACAGTTTTAAAATTAGGAAAAGAAGCCAGGTGTGGTGGCTCACGCCTGTGATCCCAGAACTCGGGAGGCTGAGGTAGGAGGATGGGTGCAAGTTCGAGACCAGCCTGGGCTACCAAAGTGAGCTCAAGGCCAGCCTCAACTGTGTAGCGAGACCCTGTTTCAAAAAGGAAAAAAAAAATAAAAATAAAACATTAAGCAGCCACACAGTGAGGTATGGTTTACTTGTCAAAACAGATGAATTATACTCAAGCAAAGAGGCCAATCAGAAGGGCCGGCCAGATAGCTCCGCAGACTAAAGCGCCTGCTGAAGCAGAATACAGTGGCTGGGGTTCGATCCCCACTTGCCTGCCGGCCCTGCCCACGGGGCATGCTGAGACAGTGACTGTGACTGGACGCGGTAATCCCCACTTGGGAGGCTGCAAACAGAAAAATCACTACAAGTCCAATCTACCTAGCAAGACCCTGCAGACCCTGTCATAAATACAGAAAAAGAAAAAAAGAAGGCAATCACAAAAACTGCATTTGCATGAGAAGGCAAATTTAAAGAAAAAACAGGCTCATGGCTGGCTAGTGCTGGGGAAGGAAGTGACTGCTAATGGCTAAGGGCTTCCTTTACAAGGTGGAAAATGATCTCAAATTAAACTGCAGCAGTGGGGGCAAAACTTTCAATCTGATGGGATGTATGTAAGTTACTTTTTTAAAAATTTGGCCCAGAGGACATCAGTAATCCACATGACAAACACAGATAACTTTTTAAACTAATCATCTTTGTGCTACCCGGTCTGGCCAGGGCCATAGGTCTCTATCTTTGTTGCACCCTATGGATAAAGTGGGATGGAGTCTATCTGCCAGGACAACTCAGAGAGCGCTTGGCTCTGCTCTGTTTCCTCACTGCGTCTGCCCACAGCTTGGATTTTTGGGAAGAGTCCACAGTGTAAGCAGAGAGGCAGCACTTCAGATTGCCTGCTGATCAGAGGAGTTAGCCAAGACTTAGGGAAGGGCACAGTCCACACAGTGTTACAGGGCTCCGGGGCTCTGGGGCTGGCCTGCAGCACCAGACTGTCCTGCGCATCTACACAAGACTCCGAATGTAGCCCATGTGGAAAGTCGCTAGAGAAGCCATGCTCCACTGACTACGGGAGCTCTCTGCCGTAATGCAGCAGCAGCTAGCAACCCTAAAGGAGACCCGCAAATGGCCTCCCAAGGGCTCCACTGACTCACCGCCCCTAGAGCTCAGGGTGTTTATCTCGTCTACCATTCTTCAGAAGGAGCCTGAGAAGATACGCAAGTGGCCGCTGTAAAGTATTTCTACCATTCTTTGGCACTCCTCACTGCAGAGGACAGAGCTCCACTCCTTTCTCCCTGGCAGTGTGGCTACTGAAGAGCACACCACTGAGGTGGCATTTTCCCTGCTCTCTGCTCACATCACTCTGAGAAAAGCCAGCTGCCAGGATGCCCAGGTAGCCCTCTGGAGGGGTACATGTGGTGCGGAACTGAACCCTCCCTTAATGAGGAACTGAGGCTTCCTTGCAGGAGCCACATGGTCACAGACGTGGATCCTGCAGCCCCAATCATGGCCTCAGATGACTGTGGCCCTGAACACACAGAGGCACTCTCATGACACCCTGCACCAGAACCCCTCGATGAAGCTGCTCCCAAATTCCTCATCTATAAACACTGTGAGATCACATTCAATGACCAGAGCTGCTACACTATAGAACAACATACTCCTCCCAGCACAGCTTACCTGTTCAAGACCACCAGTGTGCCCCACCTGGTTTAGGTGGTTCCTCAGCAGCTGTCCAGGGTCATTCGATGTGTCCCGAGCAAACAGGAGCACAGAGAAAAGTGGCACATCCTTTCCTTTCTCTTTGTCATCATACAGTTCAATGGCTCTGCTCAGCATTAGAAATTTTACAGCTTCATAGAGACTATACTCCTCCTCCTCGTTTCTGAACAGCTCGTCACAAGCCATCTGCCTCTCCTCAGCAGTTCTCATTTCAGCCAGGCCTGCCCACTATAATAAGGAAGTTATGTGACTGTTAGAATTTTTTGTTCTAAAAATCCCTGGTATGTATGCTCTGCGCCATGAATATAAAATTATTTTCAAAAGCAAAGATCCTGAGTCATTCCAATGCTCACAACATTCAAATTCCAGATCAAACAAGGCACCCCTAAGACCATTCAAACTCTTTTCTCACATTAATTTGAAACAGACATATAATGCAGCAAGAAAAAGCAGCAGGGCCTTGGGACCCTAGGGCAGACATTTTCAGTGAATGGGACAATCAGAGATCCTTGTGGGAAAGCAGCCTGCCTGCTCTGAGAAGCCCCATGAGGCGTGCGTGTGGCACTGAGAAGGGGCCTGCAGTCCCTCCATCCATCCAGAGGGGATTTCACGAAGTAACCACCCAAACACAAAGCCACCTTTTCAAAATAGGATGCAAGGAAGGAGGAAAATTCATGGGGTCTCCTGAATATCGATTCATGAAACTTGTCTTCTAGCCTCTAAAGAATATACATCATCTCCAAATTTATAGATTCAACTCAAAAAATCTCCCCCACAACTGAACGAAAACAAAGCAGGTATCAAGTATTCCACTAACACAGGCCAACTCCTCCAGAGAACAAGAAAAGCTCATAGATAATGTGCTTCTAAGTTACAGTGAACCCGAGATGTGTGCCTAACAAACACCAGTCCTTACAAATCCTCAGGGTCAAGTGTCCCTTCCAAACTTCAGTACAGAACTAACATCCACGATTAAATGGTTACAGCACTCCCAATAATATCTGGGCTGAAACCTGGAACATGCTGTCCACACCTCATAGTTTCCTGAGTAGACCAAGCTGTAATCAGGGCAAGCTCCAGAGTCAGACAGGACAGAATCAAAGCCCTGTCACCAGGCAGCTAGTAGCTTCTGCAGGACCCTTAATCAACCTCCAGGTCTTAGTTTCCACATCTAGGAAGCAGGGACGACAGGGATAATCCCAGCAATATCACCTTCGCAGTTGGGAGAAGAAACGAACACATGGAGCTTTTAGCACAGAGCTCTCACAAAGCGTCAGCAGTGCTGGCTCAGACACCTAATGAGCAGAATCAGTGCTGTGATAAACGGGCAGCACTTCACCATGCCCCAAAGGGAGAGTCTAGTGACAATAGACACACCCAGTAGAGCAAAAACGCCTGCTTCACACCATGCCATGATGCCCAGCTGAAGAGCCCTCCCTGCTCACATGCCCCGAGCCTCGCCCTTCAGCTCCCCCAGATTCTGCATGCCTCCCCAGTGGATAACAGGAAAAGAAACCCTCTTCCCTTCTCTCCCTCTTTGGTTTAGAGTGAAAGATGCTACAAAGCTACCCAGCAAACATTTATCTTTGTAAGCAAAAATTAATTCCAAAAATTCAAGGCCTCAGCTCACTCACTCACTCAACAAAGCATTTACCAAATGCCTGGCATGTCGGGCTCAGTGCTAGGCACCAAGCACAAAGAAACAAGAGGAGAGTCTCCCACAGAGCTGCAAGTCCCAAGGCAACAGAGTAAATGAGAGGAACAGATCCCCAAGGCCCTTAAGAGCCTAGATCCAGCCCCTCCTTACCTGGCTACTGACCATGCCCACAGCAACCGACAGCCCCTTACTCTGGGCCTTCCAGTGGGGAGGGCTCCAAGCTGCTCAAAGCAAGCAACCTAGAGGCCATGTGGACCGTGCTCAAGCAGGATGTCCAACCCAGAAGAGCCAGAGAAAACCCACAGAATTTTAAATATCCCAATCAAGAGGAATCAGCACACCAAGTTCTCCCTAAATCCTACTTCACTCAAACCTTCAGGACTCTTTTCAAAAGTTATGAAATCTCCCTGGAAGACCATAAGTAAAAAAACAAGCCTTCAGTAAATATGGAAAATCTTCCCAGCATAACTAGAAGAATAAATGTGAATTTGTATCAGTGAAAACAAAAGAACTATGGACTAAATTATCTGTGAAACCTATAACTATACCTTGGAACAAAGACTAAACTTGTGATGGCTTCCTTTTAAGAAAGTTACACATTTCATGACCTGATTCACTAATACCTAGCATCTCCTCCAAAAATGTATACTGTTGGTGTTTCTCCATCTTACCAAAGACCTCAGAAGAAGTTACTGTTTGTTTTGCCTAAAATACAGCTAATTTTAGTCTCCAGAACCAGAAACCAAAATAAACCTTTTCTTCATAAGTTTAAATACACAAACAAAGCAGGAGCGCTTGCTAAGGCAACAAGTGAGCACTAGGAAGTGGGCTGCCGGGCAGTCTGCAGCAGGAGCACCGCACCCATCAGAGGGAGCTGCACGTTCCAAACCTTCTTTCTCAGCAGCACAAGGGACTCCTTGATCTTCTCAACCAGGTCCTCACTCCTCCCGTCAAGTTTCAGTCCTAGCTTCCACTGTCTGATCCAGTTGTATCTGCTTACCAGTCTTTCTGGCAACTAGAATAACAAGAACAGAACAGACAGAGAGGTGTTAACCTTCCGAGGTATCCACTACAGGTGAGCCAAGCAGGGAGAAACCCTGAGCCCTACAACACCTACCTTTATCACCAGCCTTCAGTCCTCTAAGTCTGTCTGTCCTGCCATTTGGGGGTAAAGGACCTAGATCTGGAAGTCAGGGAACCACATGAGGGTTGCTAGAGCGAGGTGGAGCCTGCAAGGCAGCAGCCACACACAGGAACAGTGCCCAGCAATCATGAGGCTAACCAGGGCACCATATAATGGAATGGAGCATCTTCACACAGCCAGGCTTCTGGGCTCCCTGGCAGCCTCCCTACACTCCTAAAACATGGCTCAGGCAGGTGGCTTCAAGCTCCAGATGAAGTCAAAGCCTGCGCTTTTCTTGATTAGGAAAATTAAAAAATAAATAAGTAAAACCTAATTCCTGGTTTTAAATATATACATATACATATACATATACATATATATATATATATATATATATATATATATGTATGTGTGTGTGTGTGTGTGTGCACTAAAAGCAGAAAAAAAAATCAGTTTGTTAAACAATATTAACACACATACAAAGGGTGATCAAAATATATGCTGAAGACTAAGCAGGGGAAAAGTGATGCACTTATGTACAGAGGATGAATTAGACAATGGTCCTAAAACCCTCCAACAGGTTTTTGACACCCAGAGTACCAACGTGAAAACCTAAAATCATGTTTGGAATGCTTGTCATTCTGGTCTTCTAGATGTAGGCTGCTTCTATTGTAATTTCAATTGTTGCTATATTCTTTCTCAAGTAAATGTTTGTTTTAAAAGGAAAAAAAAAAAAAAAAAGGGAAAAGAGAAAACGAGACAAGGAAAAATGGCACAGGACTGATCTACTGCAATTTGGGATGTGCTCAGATTTCTAAATTTCTGTGCAAAAAAAGTGTAACTGTTTTTTTTTAAATCACATTCTATAGGCATTTCTTAGAATATTAATGACTGACTGAAAATACCGGCTCCATGTTAAGTCTAAGGCATTTAATGCTTAGACAGTGATGATAAGCTCAGTAACTGTGTTATAGAATAATAGTATCACAAAGCTTCTCTTCTGGAGGGTTAAGAACCTAAGTTTGCAGACCAAAGATTAGAGAAAAAGAAGGGCTACAAGGTTAGCCAATATTTTGGCCCTAGCCTTTCAAAGTCAGTGAGGACTCTGGGCCTAAGAGAACCTGTACTGTAACATCCTATAACTCAGTGGTGCCCCAAATTTTCTGTTCAAGGAGATTATAGGTTCATAGAGGAAAGGGACTGACGATGTATAGTGTGCCTAAGAAGAGTCACCTAGAGAGAAAACATTCTCTCAGGCTTTCACAGAGAGCAAACTGGCCAAGCAATGGCCGTGACTCATCCAGACAGCTAAAACTGACAAAAGTTCTACAAAACGCTGTACAATGGTTTCAGGTAAATCCTGAGGGTATTTGACTGACCGTGTCAGATACAAAAATTACATGTTTTGTTATATAGGTCTTGCTTTAACTTGGACTTAACCATTCAGTAGAAAAGTTTAACCATGAGGCATAAAAAAGTAAAGCCAAATTAGTATGCTGAGCTGTAAAAGGCTCAAGTAAACAGCTTCCAACATTGTCATTTCTGCCAATAACCCTCTACTGTTATGGAATGTTGCTCTATGTATACAACTACTGTTAGTTCAATGAGAAGAAATATTTGTACCAATAGTGTTTAGAAAAGTTATCATTTCTGCATCTTGTACTCTGAACAACTACTATGAGAATAACAATATGCACTGCATCAATTATTGTGGCTGTCCTAACATGTTTTGAAACTCTCAATGTTATTTCTTATTAAAAATAATAAAAATAAAATAAATTTTTAAAAAATATGCTGAAGGAGCCAGGGAAGTAACTCAGTAGAATAAGCACTTGCCAAGCACGAGGGCCTGAGTTCAACCCCTGGTCTGGCAAAAAAAAAAAAAATTATATATATATATATATATATATATATCTCCTAAATGTTTAAAAATTTATTGCAATAGGCACATGACCATAGATTCCTCTCCCATACTTCCCCTTGCTTTGAACACTCTCATACCATCGTTGCTGCCTGAAGCAGTTCTGGAAAGTCCCCCATCACATCTACAGAAGAGGTGATCTAAAACACCAACTTCTACCCAGTAGAGAAAAGGCTTGCTTATAGAGTGTGTCCTTATCCACCTGATTCACTAGATCTGTACCAGCAGGACTCTGGCTCTTCCCCAAGGTCAAAATGACCATGAAGGTGAACATTTTAAACTGATTTATCACACTGAAATAGCTACAACAGAAGAAGGACCCTAGAGACGCTCACAAAAGAGGACAGCTAGAACTGCTTCAGAAAGTGGCAAGAATGACAGGACAGGTGTGTTTAAAGTAAGGAAGATGACCTGATGGGGGCTTAATGGCAATGTGTCTTTTACTGTGTAATAATTTTTTTTTTCCCCCCGGGACCGGGATTTGAGCTCACAATCTTATACTTGCCAGGCAGGCACTTGTGTCACGGAGCTATTTCCCCAGCCCCTGTAATAATTTTTTTAAATTTAAACATTCACCACATTTTTCAATCATGCCCTGTAGTAAAAAATTTTAACTTTTACAGAAACTATTTCCTAGTTCAACTGCCTCATCCACACGGTGATATCAAAAGAAAACTGACAGTAAGTAGCAGGAATTAAGGAGTTAGGACCTCTCCTCTCAGGAAAACATGATGGCTGACCTGCTGTGGGGCTAATTTCCTTTCTTTTGTTGTTGCTCCTCAAGTAATCATTCTGCCTCCCCCTAATTGTCAATAGGATCTGGGGTTTAAAAGACAAGCCGCAACACAACCTGACTAATGATGGCATGGGAAATGAGGCTCTCCAACAGTCCTGGGTGTGTCAGGAGAGAAATCTTATAATTGGGCTGGGCACAGGCATGTCCCCTGGCTGCTAACAATTCAGAGAGGAACAATGTTCACCTCTACATCAAAAAGATCACACGAGAACAAGTGAATCTTCTATGTCCTATGAGAAACCTGTTGAACAGCTATAGACAGCTTAAACGAGGACATCGGTCCAGTTCTACTGGAACCCTAAGGCTGAAACCGCAACCCTGGTTGCGCCTTTTCAATTTATAGCCATCAGATTAAGGCAGTTTCGTCTCTACAAAAAACAGAACCGCAACAGGGATAAATTATGCTTCATCCTGAATGATCACAGTGATGGTCACCTGTGTCACTCACTCAGCAGGGCTATCCCAGTCATCTCCTTATGACAAGCACTACGTGCCTAGGAGTCATGAAAGCCCAGCTTGGTGCCACACCGCCCTGCACTTCAACAACACGTGGGCAGTTCTGTAAAGCCCTCAACTTCACCTCTTGGATCCATCACCAGAACCTAACACGCCCTCCAGTGGTAACAAGCCGGAACGACAACTAACATGGGGAACTGCAAGCAAACAGAAAATACTGGCTCCCAAAAGGTGAGGTAATGGGCAGCTGGAAGACCAGCCTGGCATCCTGTGACCCTCACTGTGCAGAGATCTGACAAGCAAGCACAACGGTCAAATGACCGACTCTGGAGACCCCAAAGATCTGTGTGTACCTAGGACACAAAGCTAACTCTGTCCTTTAGTTCACTCGTTAGTCAGTCTGCTGCTACAGTGATTATCCAGTTCAGGGTTGTTTGGTTCCACCAGAGGAGAAAATGCTAGAGAAAGCCCAAAACTTTAGACATGAAAAAGAAATTATCAGTAAAAAAACAATGGAACCAGAATTATTTATATAGGAAAAACGTGAAGAAATTTTGTTTCCTGCCAGGATCTGAACACAATATACACATAGGCATTCCTTTCCTCTAAGCTGAGACGAGACCTGTTAGAAATAGCGGAGACTGAAGCCAAGGAAACAACCGATCTCATGCACCGAAGCAGTACCTGCACTTATGACTGAACTATAAAACAGGCCACTTTCTCTAGCAAACGTCTGTAATTCCTGTTATCACTGCACACAGCAAATAGCAAAAATGCGCCATCCCCAAATCAAACTTGCAAACAGAACTTTGACATGCTCTAGCAAACACTGGCACAGGTCCCACCTGCTTTTAGCAAACTTGAAAATTAAAGGGCCTCTGCTATAAAATAAAGCACACTCTCTTCTCAGAGACCACGGTGCTGTCCTCAGTTCAAGAATAGCCAAAACAGGGGCCTGGCAGGATGGCTCAGTGGTCTAAAGCGCCTGCTTAGGAAAGCTTAGGCAGCTGCAGGGACCGCGGTTCGATCCCTGGCACCACATGCTATGCCAGCCCTGCTCCCAGGGCAGGCTGAGCCGGCCATAAAAATAAACAAACAAAAGTTCTGAAACAAGAAAAAAATTTAAAAAAAAAAAAAAGTAAGGAAAAAGAATAGCCAACACAAGTGGTTCCCAAGCTGGGGTCAGGATTAGATGATTTAACTACAGTGAAATCCAGAATGGGATCTGGACAGAAAAGGAACATCAGGAAGCCTAGGCAAAGCCAGTGGATGAGGGGCAGCCAAGCTATGAGGGCAGGACAGGCACAGCCCAACTCACAGGCAGGTGACAGAGCAAGGCCGAAGGAGCCCACACAACAGAGACCCAGACAGAGGCCGGTCCCCCAGAGTCTAGGGGAAAGGAAAAGCCACACACAATGGCTACTGCCACTTCTCTCTAACACCCTGAAGCCCAAGGACATTCAGAAGAGGAGAGGACGACATCTACATGCAAATGCTGGCTTTAAATATTAAATCAACGCCAGGCACTTGGGAAGCCCTTGTCAGGATGACTTGCTAGAGGAAGACTCAATGTTAGGGCAGAGAGCACCATCAGAAGGCATCTGCAGAGGACGCGGGGACAACTGGGCCAAGCTTGTGGGCCCTTTCCTTCCCACAGCCCCCTCCAGGATCAAGCAGGTGATGACTGTCACTACAGAGCCTCAGAAGGAAACAGCAAAGGAGACCAGGTCAAGAAAGGGCTCCCAGCACATCTGCCTGCTGGAGGTGGAACGCACAAGGATGCATCTTCTGGGCGGTGAGAGCAAAGCAGGACGAGGCGTTTCCTCCACAGATGTAAAAACACACAGGCAGGTCTGCTGTTTCTTCTCTTTTACACTGGCCTTCTGGCATTTAAGAAAACACGTGAAAAAAATCATACCATGGGAGCAACTAATCAGACCAGTGTTTCCAAATACAATGGCTAAAACACACGTCTAAGAGAGAAGAAACTGGAAAGACGACTTGGGAATTCCAGAACTCTCTTCACACTGCTCAGTCATCAGGAAAACCACAATAAAGCCCTGTAATTCACAGAAGGAACAGATCCTAACTTATTTATTTTTTGATACAGGGTCTTGCTACACAGTTCAGACGCTTAATGATCCTCCAGTCTCAGCCTCCCGGTGCTAGGATTACACATGTGCCACTATAGCCAGTTCTGGGGCTGCACGTATGCCTGGGTTTCCAGGGCAGCAGAGCATGTGGTACCAGGAACTGAACTCGGGACCTTGTGCTTCCCAGGCAAGTATTTACATCACCAATCTCTATCCCCAGACCAACGGATTCTAACAGTAACCAGAGGCTGAACACAGTCTACCTCTCCTGCTTTTATGAAGGACGATGTTATCCAAATGTACAGTGGGAAAAGAGGAGGGACACTATGCCTTCCTTTAGGGTGTACTTTATATATTTAATTATTTACGGGCACTATTTGCAGCCATTTCCTAAAAAACACAAAATTTAAATTTGGTGTCAATTATACTCATCTAAATAGTCTCTTAAAGGCATAAAAGGAAAACAGCCTTAAACAGGAGTATTCCATACCCTATAAACTAAGCTATGGTCATCCAGCACAGACTCTGAAACACACAGCACAGTGAAATCGCCTGTTCCTTCCCTCGTGCCTTACACATTCACCCAGTGGCACACTTCTGCTGACTGACCAACAACTATGCAGGATTCTACAACGGTATCAACGTCACCATTGGCAAATGAAAAACTAGCTGATGTATCAATTTCTCCTGCCTTCATAGGAAAGAAATAAGCTAAAATCTGTTTAGGATTTTAAGATCTTTAGGGCTGAAGAGAAAGTTCAGTAGAATAAGCACTTGCCTGGTAAGCACAAGGGCCAAAGTTCAATCCCCAATTCCGAAAAAAAGATTTTAAGATCTTTGCTTAGAAGAAAGTATCCTGCCCAGATATCTTCCCATTGCTCTGCCTTGATACTAGTACATAAAATAATCGTAGTAAAAAGGTCACTCCCCTCCTGCCACCAGTCCTAGTGTTGCCCTCTGGAGCCATATGATCCCTCGTCCACCTAAAAGTCTAGCTAGGAATAAGTTTCCCTTACAAGTTACCTTTTTACTGCTCCTCAGTCTTTTGGCTAAGGCTGTTCTTATCAGCTCATGAAAGTTCTTTTTATCCTAGGCAAATACTCTAACTCCTTCAGCCATCTCCAAAGTGACATGAAACTTCCTGCTCGCTCTCCTGTGCTACTGAAGACGCAGACAGAGCTCAGCTCAGTCCTCAGGACAGGCTCTGCCTGCTCAGTTCACAGTGGACCCATCACCTCCTGATTCTTTGGAATGTTCTCTTAGAACACAGCCGGGGCTGTTATCACTGCTGGCCAACACATTCTGAGAACACACAGTGGGCTTGCAATTAGAATGGGGGTGACTCTTTTCCTTTCCTGGGTCACTTTCAGCAGATCTCCCACAGCTAGAACTTCGGGATTTTTTTTTTTTCTTAGTGGAAGACCTTATAGATTTTCTTCTAATTACATCACATTGTCAGTCTGACCAATCATTCCTACATAAAATCTTTCAGGATGGCCTATCATCTGACTTATCCTGCCAGTTTATTTGTGAGGACATACGGATCCCAATGTATTTCTATTCCACAGCAGATTTAAAATACTAACTAGGATCAGGCCTGTGAAGTTTCTCTCTACATGATGCTAACCATCTCGTTATGTAGAGGGCACTAACCTTTGAACAAATGTGGATTCTAAAACTCTGACAGGTTCTTAATAGAAATGCACTGCACTTAATGAAAACATCAGAAATGTTTCAAGGGGCCCAGCGTGATGGCTCAGTGGTCTAAAGCACCTGCTTAGGAAAGCTTCGGCGGCTGCAGGAACCGCGGTTCGATCCCTGGCACCACATGCTGCGCCAGCCCTGCCCTCAGGGCAGGCTGAGCTGGCCATGAAAATAAATAAATAAACAAACAAAAGTTAAAAAAAAAAAAAAAAAAAAAAGAAATGAAGTCAAACTGTTTCCAAGTGCTTTTCAGAAACTCTGAACATCTGGTTTCTTTTTTTTTTGTCTTTTTTTGAGACAGGGTCTTGCTATGCAGTTCAGGCTGACCTTGAGCTCACTTTTGTAGCCCTGGCTGGTCTCAAACTCGCACCAAACCTGCCTCAGCCTCCCCAGTGCTGGGATTACAGGCGTGAGCCACCACGCCCGGCTTGGTTTCTAATTCAACAGAATTGTCTAATCTTATCACTTCTCTCTTCAGGAAATGCTAATTAATTACTTCTGATCATTTCACTATATGAAACTGTCCCAGACACATAACCTGAATAAAGCCATATGCTGACATGCTGCAGACCACACTGGCAGGCAGCGTGAACAGGAAAGGGGATCTTCTCACAAAGCCAATGGACCCTGCTAGCGGGCGCAAACCTGTGCAGCGGCAGGAGCGTACCAGCGTGAGGTCGGGGTCCTGTAGCCAGGGGGGCAGCTCTGCCGGCTGGCTCATCGCCTGGAACAGCGTGGCCCTCAGCGCACAGTAATTATCACCGCGGACTCGCCGGATAGAGGTGAACTTCTGAGAGACCGCCTCATAGCCCTGGGAGAAAGTAGCAAAGAATACAAAATAGTGCTTACAAACTTCAGGCAGTAGTGAAGTCTTCTGGTGAAAAAACTTTTCCCCAGACCACTAGAAAGAACAAGACTAGCAGCATACATGTAAAAGGTTTCCATTCCTTTCCATTATTCCATTGATTCCAGAGTTAGGACTGCGTAAAGCATTAGCATATGTAAGAAATGCAACAGACCTTACACACAAAGTAATGACAGTGATGACAGCAGTGGTCCTTTCTACCAATTTCTGAAACACTTGCTCATTGATAACATTTTAAACAAAGGTCTAACTTGTGTTTAAAAATCAATCCAAAATTCCCCTTAATGAAGGGAATGGGGCGAAAATATACTAACGTTACACCTCCATATTAAGAGTTTTTAATATTTGTTATTTATTTAACAAATCAAAATTCTCAACATTGACTTGTTTTTGGTGCATAAAGTCCAATAAAGAATATCAGACACAGAGGGGCTGGGGAGATAGCTCCATGGCACAAGTGCCTACCTGGCAAGTGCAAGGTTGTGAGTTCGATCCCCAAGGCAGTCTGCACAGATGACAACAGTGTGGTCTTCACCGCACACACCACTTACCCTGATAACATGCCTTCTGCTTTCTTTCTTTTTTGATACTGGGGATCAAACTCAGGACCTTCGGCTTGCTAGGCAGGTACTTATGCTGCTGAGCTATCTCCCCAGCCTCCTGGCCTTTCTGTGGGACAAACCTAACATCTCAATGGTCTTTCTATTTTGTCAGGAGGTTCTTATTATATTATACAATGTGTAGTTAACAAGGATATAAAATATCAACAAATTATTAAAATGTATTGTGTTCAGACATCAACATTTTCACATCTGCTCTGTACATCCTTACAAACCTAAGATGTAACATCAGAAATAAATTCCCATATGAATGACAATATAAACATAAAAGTCTACCATAATATGCTTTGCCTCAACTGTCACATTCAAGGCAGTTGGCTCACCAGCTTGCAGCTGATGTTACAACTGCATGTTCCATGTACATGTGACAGTATGTGGGCTTAGCTTTCCTCTCCCATGTGGCAGTTTTGTTACCTCTCTGTGTTTTGTTGGGAGCTCCTACTATACTATGCAACGTGCACTTAGAAGGGAAAAAAAATGCCAATGAAATACATCACCAAATATGTAACGATGCTTAGAATACATGTCTACATGTTCACATCAGCTATTTACTTGCTTACAAAACCTAAAGGACAACAAAAATAAAAACCTAACTGGGTGTAATGGCACAAGCCTATGATCCTAGCACAGGGAGGTTGAGGCAGGATGATTGCTGTGAGTCCAAGGCTAGCCTGAACTGCATAGTACAGCTCTCAAAAAGACAAAAGAATACAAACATACATACCTATGTGAACTACAATATAAGCACCAACAAAAGTATCAAAGAAATAAGCCTTGTTTCAACAGTCCTGGGCAAGGCAGTCACCACACCCAACAACTGCAAGGCTCATACGCAAGTATTGCTTACATGATGATAGCATGCACGGTTTTTTTTTTTTCTCTCTCTGTGCTTTCTTGTAGGGCACAGTGGCTACCTTTTCTGTTGTCCTGTTGTCCCGGCCTATTTACCTGCCAGCTCACCACGGTGCTCCACCTTTTTCTGCATAGTTCCATGGGCAAAAACATTTTGTTTTTCCTTTGCTATAAACAATCTCTTATAAGCTCCAGTCCCAGTTCTCAAAAGAAAAATTTCTCTGTGCTATTGCACTTGCTCCTTTCTTGGTCAACTATCAAATCACTTATACCACACATATTTAGAACTGAGTAAAACACAACCACTGGCCAAGGCCTTGTGCATGAAGTGACGTCATAGGTGCTGCCTAACTCAACATCTACTGTACCTTTGGTTTTGTTGTTGTAAGCTACCACCTCAGGCTTGATTTCATGCAGGCTTCCCTATCAGTATTTCCAACATGGCGCAATGCTGACATCAGTAGTATCAGTTCATGGTTTTTTTATCTCATATACAAGACCGATGTTTTATCTTTCAGAATTTCAAAGGCTGTACTGTCCAATCATGTTTTGAAATGGCAACATTTGGAATATCTGCTTTGTTCTTGCATACAGTTCTTGAACTATTCAATTTGTGCTCTGTTAGCAAATGTTAACATCAACTGGAAACTGGTACAGAAACTGTCACTGTCACATTCTGATTAGTCTGAGCGACAGAAGCAACAAGCCTGCTCACAACAGCACTCAGTTCATTACTATGTGAATAGCGACTGACAGCTGAGTATCAGGATAAATGTCTAAATTGAAATCCTAAGTCTCCACCTCTATAAGGGTATAAATTTCTTTAAGGTATAAATTTTTATCCCATATTTGAGCCATTGCTTTTCCGTAAGTCTTTTACAGTTCCTGTGGTCACCATGAAAAATCTGCTAAGTACAGCAGATCCATGAATGCTTTCAGTATAGTAAGGAGGGATCATAATAAGCACATTTAATACAGCAACTGGTGCTTACGCAACGTTTCACTTGCATTTGAGCCTTTATATGTTTCATGAACATCTTGCAGGGCTTTGCCTGTCACACTGAATAGCAGTGCAGACGTTCCGTCCGATGTATAGCAACCCTGCCAAGAGCGTCACTACATTTGTGGACCTCTTGGCTGGGTGGCCACTGCGCCACAGGTCAGCTGGTCAACCACGCATTCCCACTGCTGCCCTCTTCGTCATCTGAGTCAAGCACACCCTGTGAAGGGTGATGGGTCAATTCTTGGCACCTTTCGCCACCCCAGGAACTCAGGCTCACACAGCCCACGTCAACCCACCACAAGCACTGTAGCATCATCACCACCACGGCACTCTTCTGGCATGGAAGCGTGTATTTTACCACTGTGAACAGCTCAGGCTGATCTTGAACTCACAGCCACTCTCCTGCCTCAGCCTGACTGTTGAGATTTACAGGCGTGCACCACCACACCCAGCCAGATGATTCACTTCTGACCCCCTCCCAAATTTCCAAATCTGTTCTTCTACCAGGAGAATAAAAAAAAAAAAAAAAAACTCCTCTTACAAATCCTCTGTGAAGCTTGGGGAAACGTACACAAAGCCAGGTAGAGAGCATAAAGGTGGGTCCCAGTCCCATTTTGACACTTCTACATATGTGCACAGTCCTTGTCATTCGACGTACCAAGTGGGTAACACACAGATTGCCCCTGTAGCCCTTGGGGAAAGATACTGAGACACGCAGCTCGCTAGGACAGCACTAAAGTAGAAGTTTACAGTAGACAAGTAAGGGATGGGCCCACTGGCCGCAGGCTCATGCCTCAGGGCAATGGGAACACATTCTGAGCACACAGTGTTAGCAATTTCACCCTCATCACAGAGTACTCTTGTACAGCCCTCCGAAGCACAGCTACCTATATGCCTAGGGCATATGGCCTTGATCTGGCAAATGGTGGCAGTGTACGCCTAAAAGCCATGATGAACAGAACATCATGAGATTATACCAAGCACAAAAGAAAATTAGGCAATCAAAAACAAATTAAATATGTACTGTATGGGCCTGCTTCTAGTGTAATGTTGCATATTATTTTACACTAAGCACTCTTACAATAAAAATAATAAAAACAATACAGAAGTCATTTGTTATTAAGTACTACACACTATAAATATAAGTGCTCCATTCCTACAGCTGGCAGGCAGTACAGAAGGTTTGCTTACATCAGCATCACTACAAACATCTGGGTGATATGCTGTGCCCTGCTTATCTGTGGTTGTCACTAGGCAGTGGGCATTTTCAACTCCATAATCACTTCACAGGACCACCACCGGATATGTGGTCTGTTGATCACAACATTACACAGCACATATTGTGTGTGTGTGTGTGTGTGTGTGTGTGTGTGTGCAAAAATCTACAAACTAGAAAATGGCCAGATCATTCTGTTGCTTTTTTTAAAAAAAAATGGATTGAAGTTTCACTCTTACGCAGATCAGTAGCAAGACAAGGAAACACAGCTATCTAAATGGGCCATTTTGAAAAGGAAGCCCCCCTC
>PVJA010003357.1:0-96127 GCA_004027025.1 Myocastor coypus
CAAGAAAAAAAAAATCCTTAATTACAATGCATGGAACGCAGAGCTAGATTGGTGAGATGAGCTTTAGGAGGCTTAGATTCAATAGCCTCCAACATCACAAGCTTCACTGGTGGCCCACTGCAATTGCAAAACCTTTGACTGTGTATGTATCTGCTTCCTCTTAGTCCAAAGAGAAGTATATTCTTTCCTTTTTTTTTTTTTTCTAAGCAACATCAATAGGGAGGTGGGTCATGCCCACACACTGTACTCTGTAGAATGATTGTGAGGACAATATGCAATATGTCAACTTTCAAAGAAAAGAAAGGGGAAAAGAAAAAAAAGTAATGTGGATTTAGAAAGGTTAATGTTTAATTGTTTGATCAATCTTATATAACTATATGTATTAATCTAAACTGATCTGATGATGAAAATATGTACTATAACCATTGTTAAATTTAAACAATAAAAAAATTGAAACAACAAAAAAAAAGAAAACAGGAGGATCACTACAAGTCAGATCTGTGTAGTGAGACCCTGTAGACTGTGTACTAAATAATAATAATAATAATAATAATAATAATAATAATAATATAGTAAGAAAAAAGGGTATAAATGAAAAATAAGTGCATGTCACATATTTTTACCTGAAAATCTATTATGGGGAGTACCTAACAGATATGGTTTGAATGTCACCAAATCGTGACACAGGAAGCATTAGAACCATGTGAGAAAAAAAATGACACATATAAACTCAGATAAGACAAAAAATGTTCACAAGATTTACCCAATGCATATAGTTTTGTTTTCTGACCATAGTGTCTAATCTAATACCTCTTAGACTGGAATGTCTATGGGAATCATTAGCACACATCTTTAAAATTTCATTTTACTGGGAGAAGCCTGGGAGAAGATTTTGATTCTGTGGTTCAAGAATTGGATATGGGGCTGGGGAGATAGCTCTATGGCATAGGCACCTGCCTGGAGAGCACATGGTCCTGAGTTCAATCCCCAGTATAAGAAAAAAGAAAAAAAAAAAAAAAAGAATGCGGTGTGTGCACTTGCATACTTTGTGAGTTTGGTGTGCTGATCCTAGAAATATTAATTCAGTCTAGACCCCAGATATTCTCTTCTTTACAACATAAAGAATTATAGTCCCCAAATGTGAAAAATGACAGTTTTCCTTGCTATGAGAGGAATAAATTTCTGTTCAGAGGTTCTAACATTAAAAATTAATATAAGATGAACAGTCATAAGCACACTATGAGGCATGTAGAATAACAGGACCATTTTTCAGTTGTAGAAATACAAGCTCCAGACATTTGCATGTTTAGAATTATCCAGCTCAATAA
This sequence comes from Myocastor coypus, assembly GCA_004027025.1. NCBI lineage: Eukaryota > Metazoa > Chordata > Mammalia > Rodentia > Myocastoridae > Myocastor > Myocastor coypus. The sequence continues at coordinate 1,329 of PVJA010003357.1, forward strand.
AAGAAGGCTTAGGGTAAATCTTGTCTTTTAACTCAGAATTCTATTTTATTTTCTTTTGTTGATATTTCTGAGCTTTTGATAGGTGAACAATGACCCGTTCTCAGCCTCTCATCACTCAGGACACTTAGGAGCATTGTACAATGAGTCTTTTTAATTGCATCACACACATTCCTTAAATATGTCTTTATAGCAGAGGCTGCAAGTAGTTTAAAAGTTAATGAAAAAATGGAAGAAGAAACAAAACACAAAAATAGAATTTTCTAGACAAAGACACTTACCTCTGTGAAGGTACCAACAGTCTAACAAGACAAGTTCAGTCGGTACTGTTCCATCAGGCAGCTGAACCTTTATGCACTGTCTTGGTGTATTTTTTTTTTTTTTTCATTAGTTGGGATGAGACACAAGCAATGAACAGATTTCGCTAACATTGCAGTTGTGTACCTTCTGTCTGAACCTAATTACTGTCCCACACCACCAAATGTTTGTTCTTCCCTCACCTTCAGTATCTCAGCTGCTAGAAAGTAAATCCCCAAACATTCACTGATTAAGTTCTTGTTTCATGCATGTAAGTTAATATTGAGCTGCTGAGCCAGAAGGTGGAGGCATTGTTAGTGACAACTAAAATTAAAAACAAAGTGAGAATTAATTTGTTTCTATAGCTGTCAATGGGGACATCTCCAAGGCAATGCTGGTGTATCACTCCAGTTGTTTGTACTGTGCTAACAGGGATTACGTCTGGTTGCTCAACTCCAATAAATACCAACCATTTAGCATGTAATGAGACCTGAGGCTATGTGATAGGTTGAGACCCTTCATGTCTTTATTTGTATTTTTTACTTTAGGTATATTTTCAGACACGTAGTCACACAACAATTTCATTTGTTCTAAATACAAAAACACTATGCAAATAATATTGGTTTGCTCTACTTTCTTAAATTATTGAATGCTTAAGTGCATTCATCTTAATCTTGGGTTTAGCAAATGAATTTAATATTGTGTTTCTAAAGGACATGCCATGTTAGATAATTTTCTTTAAAAAATCACACATTTTTGTTAAGTGGCTCCCTGACTAGTATTTTATTATTTTTTTGATTAAGTTATTAACTGATTATGAGAAGGTAATACTGCACATCTTTATGTGAGTACCATGTGCTATTTTGATAAATATATTATGCAATTTTTAAATCAGGGTGAACATGTGTGTCTCTCAAGCACGCAGCATTTTTCTACAGTTAAAATATCCATATTTTTTCTAGATTTTTGAATTATGCAGTCCATTACAGTTGCCATAATCATCTCACCTTGCAGTTCATACTCCTGTTAACAGTGTACATGGTTCAACATTTCCTTGCCACCCCTCTCACGTTTCCCACCTGCAATAACCACCATTCAAAGTTTCAAAATTCTGCATTCTAATTGTTTGATACAGGGTCATGCTATGCAGTTAGGACTTGTGGTGATCCTTCTATCTCAGCTTCCCCAGCACTGGGATTACAGGCATGTACCACCAAGCCTAGTTCCTGGCCTGTGTGGCATGCAGTACCAAGGATGGAAATCAGGACCTTGGGATTGCCGGGCAGGCTAGTGTGTCACTGAGCTCTCTTCTTCCTGTGGCAAAGTATATATAAATTCTAGTATCCTTGTTCTTGTTTTAGGAAGGTCATTAGTACTTTGATTGAGAATCCACAGAGTCTGTAGATAGTTTTGGGCAGAACAGACATGTTAACAATATTGTTATTCTACTCTATGAACACATCACGTGTTTCATTTTATTGTCTTACTTTCTCCTGCATTTCTTTCATAAATATTTTATATATTTCATTGTAAGCATCTCTGCCTTGCTCCGGCTTAGGTCTGAAATATTTCCCCAAAGTCTTATGTATCCAGAGATTGGCATTTTGGAAGGTGATTTGGATTATAGAGATACCAGTGGTTGAATATGTTCCTAGCAGGTGGAGTCTGGTTCAAAGACACGAGTCACTGGGGTCAAAACCTTGAGGGGGTGCTCTCTTCTTGTTCTCTCCCTCTCTTTCTGCTTCCTCGAAGCCATGGGCTGAGTGGCTTTTTGCCACTACCTTCTTCTATGGAGTCAGGTGATTGACCATGGAAGGAACCCCTTGAAGCGACAGGTCAAAGGAACTTTTCTTCCTTCAAGTTGCAGGTGTTGGATATTTTGACCAGTTATAGAAACATGGCTAATATCCATGTATTCACTATATTTATTCTTTGGTATTTTTTGCAACTATTCCTTTCTTTGTTTTTGTTTCAGATAATTTGTTATCTGTAGTTAGCAATGTTAGTGATTTTTGTATGTTGACCAGGTATACTGTATTTTTTTTCAGAATTATTTTCCAGTTTCAGTAGTCTTAATAAAATAAGTGTATAAATAATATTTGTCAGCTAAAAACATTGAAAATTTGTCTTCCTTTTTTTCCAATGAATACTTTTTATTTGTTTTCTTTTGCCTAATTTTTCTGGGTAGAACTTTTAATAAATTGTAGAATAAAAGTGGTGAAAATGATCATACTTGTTTTGATCCATATGTTATAAAGGTTTGAAAAACCTTTTTTTCCTCATTCAGTACATGATTTATTGATTTAGGATATGTGGGTTATATTATGTTGAGGAAATTGGGTAGGCTGAATAGTAACAAGGTGGAAACTTCTGGTAGATAGAGGTTATCCTTATACCAGTGAGGTTATCCTTATACCAGTCCCTTTAGGATATTAAATTCATGTATGACTCATCTGGATAATTTAGCTTTTTAAATTGTCCATGATGACTTCAAGATAATTTCTCTAACAGTATGTGTGTTCATAAATTGAACATCGGTGGGGAAAAATGCAATTGATTTGAAATTATTTAAAGAAAAACAATTTTCCACATACAAATTAATAGAGAGTCTTTATGGTTAATTGCTAACTATTAAATTACCTTTTAATTTTGAATAGCTATAAAATTGGTTTTAGAGTACTGTTGCTATATTTTATAAATTTCAGCTATTTAATATTTTATGATATAATTGTCAAAATACTTCTTGATACTTGATTGTACCATATTAGGCAGGGTTACTATATAAAAGTTATCAAAGTGTTCCCAAGGGTAAGGAGTTTTTGATACTCATGGGAATGTAATGATAGCAGTGGGGTATTATGCCATTTCAGAAAGTGCTTGACCATTGATATAAGCCAGGTGGGAAATGTAGACTGCTTCTCCACGTTGGTAGAAATTTGTTGTTATCCTGCATTCCTTTGCTGTATTGCACTGAATGGGAGCCAAATAGAATGAAACATTTCTACATAAGATCCTGAGCTCTATATTCTGATGTCCAAAAGTGAAGTTTCAATTAAAATCTTGATCATTTGAAGAACTAAATAAATGTTAATTTGCATGGAAAGGATGGAGAGTGATGTTGACACCCAGAAGACAGTGATGTTAAAAATATTTGACAGAGATTTTAGAGCAGCCCTCATCAAAATGTTTCAATGAGTACTCACAAACACTCAAGAACAAAAATTGCAGTGAAGGAGAAAATTTCAGCAGATAAGTATAATTCCAAGCAATAAGGAAAAAATAAATGGAAATAACGAACTCTGGCCTCTGTAGGAATATCATTTATGACACTGGAGTCAGGGAAGATAGATAAAGACTGAAAAGTGTATCCTGTCTCAGACCTTATTACAAAACTCAACATATTTCAAAGAATTGAAATAATAAAAATATGGTGATTCAAATAAAATTGAAGTTTAAAATAAGAATACACAAAAAAGATCCAATTACTTGGAACTAAATGGGAGTAAGTAGGTGAAAGATACATGTGGATCTGAAGGAAATGTGTTCCCCAACGAAAATCAAGATTGTATCCATCAATTGAAAAGGAAAATAAAATGCACCAAGTTTATGGAACAGAGACAAAGCAACACTGAGAGGGAAAATTACACCGCTGAATATTTCTAAAAGAGAAAAGGAAAATCTGAAATCAATTATTTCAACATCAAACTTAAAAATCTAGAAAAATTAAAAAAATAAAGTAGACGGAAGAAAATAATAAATACAAAAACAGAAAATGAGTAAATGGAAAAGTAAAACAAATGTAACCTGGCTTTCTTAAAAGATTGATAAAATTTCCAAACTGACAATAACAAAGTAAGAAAGCACACCTTTCTGATATCAGGAATAAAGGATATGTCACCACAGATCTTAAAGACATTAAAAGGAAGTCAAGAGACTATTATCAGCCATTCTACTCAAAACAATCATACACACAAGGGAGGGGAAATAGATGAAGAAAAGGAAATGCATTGTGTAGGTGTACTAACTCTCAGGAGATATGCAAGCATTGTGCACCTGCACTAATAAAAAGATTGTAAAGAAAGCCAGAAGAAAGAATCTGTTTTCATGAGAAAAAGATAAATATTTGAAAAGATAGGTATGCTTACTTTTTGTGAATGTTACTCTACGTATTCATATATTGAAATGTTACATGTTAGCTTATTAGAATGTATAAAATACAGTTTTTGTATCAGTTTTAAAGTAAATTTAAGTCAGAAAAGGTTTGACAACTTAGATAAAATAATAATTTTCTTGAAAAGCACAAACTGCCCGAATTCTCTGAATGAAAAAAGAAAATACAGATCATTTTATAACTACTAAAAATGAATTAATAAATTTAAAATTCCTGAAAGCAAAAATAGCAGCACCAAATCATTTCACTGGGGAGTTTCACTGAACTTTTAAAACAATTAATATGAGTCATACATAAACTCTTCCAAAAATGAGTAAAAAGAAAGAACACATTTCAATTCATTTAAAGAAGTTAGTATTACATTACTACGAAATCTGACCAAAGACCGTACAGGGAAAAAGCATGCAGTCTAACATCCCTCATCATTATAAACAAAAACCTTTAACATGAAATTTAACAAATTAAGTACAGCAATATATAAATAGAATCATATGCTATGGCCAAATTGGATTTATTAGTGATGCAAGTTTGCTTTAATATTAATAGCACATAATGTAACCCACCATGTTAACAGGTTGAAAAGAAAAAAAAAATCAAACACTTGTGCAAAACAAGTAGTATCAGAAAATGACTGGTAGCTTTTCCTAAAATATTGCATGAAATCAGGGAAATCTATTCCTATGTTATGGCATTAGTTAGATTCTGGCTCAAATTTCAGCAGATGGAACAGAAATTCTCTGTGTGGTAGTGTCTTTGAAGTGGTACTTCATTGCTTATTGTCTGACCAGGACTTGACTATGCTCCTTGGGATTCTTGTTTTCTAGTCTTGGATTACTGTATGCTAGAAGATCTTGACCAAACTTTGATTTCTGAGTTTTAGTGATAGAACAGTAGAACAGTACAAGTTATTCTTATGTAGATTCTCATAGACAGAAAAGGATATGGAAATACTAAAAAGAGAAAAAAAAGCACTATTTTCTTTAGCTTTCTTCCTTCTCCTCCTTAACCCTTCTTCTTCCATGTTTATATGCACATCTATCCTTTTCTGTTTCTTTCCTTCTCTCTCTCTGTATGTATGTATATGTGTATATATATATATATATACATATATATATATATATATATATATATATATATATATATATATTCCACTTTACAGTCTTCTATTAGTTGACAGAATACATTTTCAGTTTTTTATACTAGATGAGAGAAACAAAGCAAAACTCATTTTAAGCTACAATATATTATCCTGTGAAATTGTCATCTAAAACTGAAAATGTTATTCAAATTCCTGAAGTTAGAGAAAAAATCTTAAAGTTTTATTGTGAAATAAATATTTTTTGGAGAAAGGAAAAAAAAAAAAACAATGACATTAAAATAACAGAGCCATTAAGAAAAATTCACATGTAGGCCAGAATTCTGCAAAACCTTACAAACTAAGGAGCAAACTGAATGTTGTGCACACAGCAAGAGTGCTGGGTAGTGGCGAGGCTGGGGGCAGAGGATGGAAACTTAGGCCAACACCAGTAGCACAGAGCCCCTGTTTCAACTAAGAAGTATAACCCCTGTGTAAAGAAGTAAAGAGTTACATTTAAAGAGACTAGTTCATGGAAAAGAGATGGTGTAATATATGCTTACTCAGAAAATACTATTAGAAACCACTTTATTGTTTGAGATATACGGGGGGAACATTTTCATTATAGCAATGACAATCAAAATTTTCTTCAGTTCTGTTAAGTTACTGTAAGGGGCCTAATACAGTATCATCTAATATAATCAAAAATGATATTACTCATTCACTTTTTTTACGAATCCAAAAATTTTATTGCTCTCCTGTGATGTATCAGCATTACTAGTTCAAAATTAAGAAATTCAAAGACCAAAGCTCTCAACTTGCACACTCTGAGTACATAGTAGATACCAAGTAGAAACAAAGAATATCATAAAATCTAATATAAACATATAACTACAGCCTATGAAGGCACAGAGAAACTCCTAAATCATGTGAAGAAGATAGAGTATACAATAAATTTTTGAAAGATAATAATGACTCTGTTTAAAGAATGCAAGTGGCTGACCAAACAAAACAAAACAAAACAAAACAAAGCAAAACAAAACATTATAAATGATACAGGATTTCACTAAGCAAAGTAATAGGAATTCAATAATGGTTGCTGTGTTGTCTGATGCTGTCTTCAAATTAGTTGTTCAGGTAACCAGATATAGATATATAAGATTCATTTAAAGAAAACAAAACAACAATGAAAAAAACAATAATGGTTATGCTAAGAAGAAAAATTTTCTGGGCATGGCTGTGGTTGGGACAAATGCGAAGAAGTTAGGGGCATTCCAAGCAGATGGATCATGCAAGACCTTATGCTGTGCACTGGTTCAAAGGATTCTAAAAGTACAAATGATTAGAGTGGGCCAAGGGATACATCTTGATGGCCAGAAGAAAGGGCAAGGACAGTCTCCTATGATAAAGGAAGTATTACACTATAAATTATGGGAATGCATGGAAGAACGTTAAGGTGGAGAGAGCTGTGATCTGATCTACATCCAGACTAATATCCCTGGGCTGACAAAGAGTGGTGAGTGCCCTCGAAAGGCCCAAACACACAGTAGGAAAATCACTGAGGGGCTGGCCAGATGGCTCAGCAGATGAAAGTGCCTGCTTTGCCCGGCGTGGTGGCTCACGCCTGTAATCCCAGCACTTGGGAGGCTGAGGCAGGAGGATTGCTGCGAGTTCGAGACCAGCCTGGGCTACAAAAGTGAGCTCAAAGCCAGCCTGAACTGCACAGTGAGACCCTGTCTCAAAAAGCCAAAAAAAAAAAAAAAAGAAAGTGCCTGCTTAGGCAGATGCAGGGACCAGGGGGCTGGATCCTTGGGCCTGCCATGCCAGCCCTGCTCCAGAGGTGTGCTGAGACTGCGATTGAGACTAGGCATGGAGGTGTGTGCCTGCAATCCCAGCACTTGGGATGCTGTAACCGGAGGGTCACTAAGAGTCCCATCTATATAGTGAGAGCCTGTAGACCCTGCACTGAATACAAACAAGAAAGAAACAAAATCATTGAAGCTTCTATTTCAGAAGTGTCTAAGATATAAAAAGTCTGTGGTTAATGAAAATCACTTGTGAAATTGTGACAGTCATTTTTAAATTTCAGATACGATTGTGATAGTAGTTCCATTTACTTTGGAGACTTGGTACAGGTGCGTATCGCTCCTTAATTCTTTTAGTATTTTCAGCTCTTTTCTTTCCCCTTCATTTCCACCAACGGTGCCTTTTCTGTTTCCTATCATCTCTCCTTTACTCTCTACTTGTGTTTAAGGTTTCTCACCTTGGAAAAACCGTGCATTCCTAGATGTCCAACTTTTTCTCTTTCTTTTCTTTCTTTCTTTCTTTCTTTCTTTCTTTCTTTCTTTCTTTCTTTCTTTCTTTCTTTCTTTCTTTCTTTCTTTCTTTCTTTCTTTCTTCCTTTCTTCCTTTCTTCCTTTCTTTCTTTTTGACTAAGAAACTTGTACACTTTACAGAACAACAGCAACAACCAACAAGCCGAGAGCCAGCCTCAGATCCGTCTCCGTCCAACGCAGCGTTACCCACCCACAGTTCTCAGGGTCCCCATGGCCTCTCCCCGCCATTCAAAGGGCACACGAAGGGAGGCCAGGGTCAGCCCTGGAAACGTACGGTGACACCCGCCACACTCGGGGAAGCCGGAGGCCGCGGGAAGCCTTCCAGGGAGAGCCGCCCTTGGGCTTGTTGGCGGGAGACCTGCAGACTCGCGCTTTGCTCTTGTTCTCAGCAAGGGCGAAGAAGCTGAGGAGGCCCAAGTGGCCCATGTAGGAGCAGTAGGAGTCGGAGCTCTTTCGCCAACCGCTCCTACTTGGTGGCGTCGGCATGGCTCCTGCGGATGTACTCGAACTGGAGATGCTCCAGATGGCTGTGGATGGTGCAGCGGTCCCATGTCATCTTGCCGCTGTGGGTTCTGTTCCCAGGTCAGATGCTGCAGAGAAGTAGCCACTCTCGGTTTTCCCGACAGAGACCACCACCAGACCCCTCCGCTCGGGCTCAGTCGCAGGAGAATCTTCATTTAACTTTTAAAGTCTCCCATCCCATGTACTTTCATGCAATTGACATGATGGCTTTGTTATGGCTAAATAATATTCCACAACATGCTTATATCACATTTTCTTTATCTAGTCATTCTTGTGCCCATTTCGTGCTTTTCTCCTAACCTCTTCAGTCAAAGTGGACATCTCCTACAAATACTTCCCTGGCTCCCCTCCCCCTTTTTTTTATTACACTTCTAGCAAAAGTTCAATGAGGAATACTGGTAGGAGACTGGATGACAGGAACATGGGAACAGACATGGCAGCTCTTCAAACTTTTACTTTTACAATAGTTTACGAGCCAATATACTTTTTCAGAAAACTATTTAAATGAGTTCCCAAGAAGAGTTGGGTACTGTGAGAGCTTCCCAAAATGCTAATATAAATGCAATAGAATTTATAGAGTTTCAAATTAAAAGTATGAAGCCTTCTCAAGGCTCAGGGAGTGAGCTCCTAGGTAAATTGAAGAAAGAAAAAAAAAAGAATATTCTTAATACATTTTCTTGCAGTTCAGTCAAACCATGGTCTAGTTTGTCCTAGAGGCAACAGCGGAGCACGTACCAGAGTTGTGTCTTCGATGCCGCATGACTCCTCATAAGAAGCCCATCTCAGAGTTCTCACTCTGGTTTGTGTGCATCTGTGGTTAGCCCTTGTATCATAGAACAACATCTGATGGTGTAGTTCTTCGTACAGAAACACTCGGGTATTAAGTGGAAAGGAGCAGCCAAGGGACGTGATGTTTGCCCGGGGGGACCAGAAATGATGCTGTGGATTTAGGGAAACATCATAATTTTAGGTAAGAAGTTATGCACTAATTTATCCCAGCATTGAAGTCACCTGTTAACAATGAATGTGAAGTGGAAAACCCCCTATGGAGGGGATTTCAGAAGGTAGAATTGGGGGAGGAATGTGCTGTGCAGAGAAATTCTTCATTACATTTTAGGACTTTCAGATTTGTTTTATTTCTGTATTTAGTTTGTGGTACAAGCATTCTTGTACTGAGCTACAGCTCCACTCTTGTTGAATGCGCTCTTTTTTTTTTTTTTTTTTTTTTTTTTTTTTTTTTTTTTTTTTTTTCTTTTGGCCAGGTAAGTATGGTAGCACATTCTTGGGAGGCATAGCCAAGAATGTCACAAACTTGAGACCCTGTCTTGCAAAGATGTGACTTAAGAAGACCCTGGCTCTTTAAAAGGGATAAAGGATGGCAATGTAGCTCATTCTGAAGATCTTCAGTACAATTCCTATACCACAAAAACAAAAATAAGAAATCTTCTTATGAAAACTCATGGAATTATTTTTTATTTCTTTAATCTTTTTCTTTGGATATATTTAGCTGTGTTACCAAAAACAAAAGCTACTATGGCAGTGTGACATAATAAAGGAAGAAGATCTGGACTGGGAACCAATTTCTCACACATGGACAAAAAAGAATGGTTTAACTGAAATAGAAATGCCAGCAATGGTGTAAACAGAACAGCATATCCCCTCTTTTTAGTATTAAGAATCTCACAGTACCTGGTACATTTAACACATATTAGTGTTCAATAACTTTTGGCTTATTGGACAAAGGATGGAAATTGGCAGATATGTTTCCTCTACAACTGTTGGATACAGGCCTAAAAATTAGGAGTTACTGCTGGAAATGAAGCATTCTTTTATTTGTCCTCTAATACAAAAATACACCAAAGTATGCAACAAAAAATAGGATTATTTTTAATAAAGTATTTTCTTCTCATCCTTAAACAGTGAGCCAAATTTGTAAAACTCAAAGCTATCTAAAAAGAATGTCTGTGAAGGAGCAAGGACCTGATTTGTGATCACAGTGCAATTATCATTTGAAATCATTATTCCCTTCCCAAGATCAGAAATTAGCTCTTCTGTTTTACTGATGAAATACTGGATTGAGAGTAAGAAAAAGTAAACTTGAATTTTTCTAATGATAAAAATACAAAGTCTAATTGGGAAAACTACTACATCCTTCCAAAAAAAAAAAAAAAAAAAAAAATGAAGCACAATAGATAGAATATTCCAGTGGGCAGATGTTAGCTTAAAGTGTGCATTGTTTGGAAAAGGAGTTAATTAACAACTTATTAATTGGATAGAAAATCTGAAACTGTTGTACTTCTACCAAATACATAATTTTCTTCAAGTATTATTAAAGCGTTTTTTGTTGTACCTATTAAAGATTCTTGTCTCTAAGTTAATTTCATTATGCTAATAAGCTATCATCGTTACAGAACCTAAGCTTTGATCCATGTTAATTGTCGTGATCTTCAAAGACAAAGTCACCACTTACTTTAAATGAATTTTACATCTTTTTAAAGAATCACACGGAAATTAGGGGAGGTAATTAATTTTTTATTATGTGTCTCAATATTTTTAAAGGAGGAAACCAATGGTATTGGCTAGAATTTATTTTAACATTTAACTAGGGAAAACAGTATGAGGCAAAAAAAAAAAAAAAAAGTTCAGATGCGAAAGATTAAAGAAAATTTGAAACTGGGACCTAATTTGTCTTGATAAACTTTGGTGTTTAATATGCTTCTTTTGTTCTCAGTGTGAAACTGCAGGGTTTTGATTTGTAAAAACTTTTTGAAGAATTAATTCTTTCTAATTTTTATTCGTTTCTTTTTTCTTTTACAGTAAGGCAGAGCTGTTTGACCTTCAAACCATAAAATTTTTAAATATCTATGAACATGCAGGGTTAAATCTATTGTTGGTCTGATATACCCTATTGTATAGACAGAGAATACTCTTCTTCTGATGCAGATAAGGCTCCATTGCTCCTAGGCATGACTAGTTTTTTGAACTTTGCAGTATAAACAAATAATGGTATTCAATTTTTTGCATTTATTTTTGTGACTAGAAAAGGTTAAGTGTTGAAATCAATCCATTCTGTGAAACATTTTCTTTTTTCAAAGAGGATAAAATACACTTTAACAACACATGCATAAAGATAATTGCTAGTTGTATCTTTGTTATAACTAAGGTGATGTACAGGATGGAAGCTTTCTTTAAAGCTACTCTTGGTACAAAGAGTCAAGAGTGGTGGCAAATGCCTTTAATTCCAGAACCCAGGAGGCTAAGGCAGGAGGATCATTGCAAGTTCCAGACTATCCTGGGCTACAAATCGAGAACCAGGCCAACCTGGACTGAATAGCAAGACTCTGTCTTAGAAAACAAACAAACAAGCAAACAAATACACAAACAAACAAATTAATTAATCAATTAATTTTTAAAAGCTTGGCACAACAAAATGCAACAAAAGTGATAAAGGCAATGCTATTAAAAGGTATGTTTTCCTTTATACTTCTATCAACTGCCAAGGTTATAATTCTGTAATTATTTAAAATGTATCAACCTACATGACAATCTTTTTGGAAAGAGAGGAGATATCATAGATATATTGTAGAGAAATGTAATTAATAAACACACAGAAATTCCCTAAATTATATAAATAAATGCTTGTAAGGAAATGGAAGTATATCAACTTGAATTTAGAGAAAATCACACACCTCTATTTTAACATATACAAACATCATACTTCAACAGACAAGTTCATAGACAAATTGTATTTTCCTGCAAATAATTAAAGAACTGATGAGCTTATCACAATGATATATTGATGTATAAATGGTAGCTTTCAATTTTTCATGTATAAGATAATGACTTGAGGGCAGGTGACATGCAAATTCCACTATGATTCCAAGAATTTATGTTTTTAATATTCCATGCTCAATAATTTTTGTGGGAGGGGAGCTGGATTTGATCCTAGGATCTCATCCACATGCCAGGCAAGGACTGTTCCACTGATCCACACCATTAGCCCTTGGGAAGCTGTGGTGATGCAGATGGCTATTAGATAGCAAACTTCACCAGATCTTCATTGCTTGCATTTCTCTGCGTTATCAGGAAACATTCATAATCATATAAGGTTGGAGATCAAACAAGATGGTAAAAACTTTGATGTCTTATATTAAGGGGACTAAAACAACAACATTAGTTAATTGCATTAGCTTACGTTAAAATGCTATCAAATTAGTATGTTCCTTTCCTCTTCAAAGCCTGGCTCTATACCTTTTTAATGGCAACGTCGTCATTTTAATTCTTTGATATGTTTGATCAGCACTTATTGAATGTTTATTGAATGGAATTTAATTTTAATTTTGGTCCTTTATATTATCACTCAGTGTTTTTATTTGTTTGTTTTGTTTTAGAGACAGGGTCCTGCCATGCAGTTTAGGCTGCAGTTGCCCTCACCCTGTAGCTCAGACTGCCCTCAAACTTGGAAGGATCCTCCTGCCTCTGCCTCCTCATTGCTGGCATAACAGTCATGCACCATTGTCCCTGGCTTAGTGTGTGTTTTCAATTTATCCATTCTATTCATTAGACATGGCTATGTAAAAATGTTACACCTATGGGTGAGTTTCCTGCCAATGAGTTTGTTCTAAAAACTATGCTTGAGTCTCTATAGGCATTTATAGGAAAGATTTGTAACGCTTTAATTTCCCTAGCACTATTGAAAATTAAAACAAATGCAATATTTCAAAGGAGGCTTGAATATGATAAAATTATGAATAAGTAAATCTAAAAAGAGGAAGGATTTAGGAAGCAAAAATCATTACATTATTTAATCAAGGATGTAACTTATTATGGAAAAATTGTTTTAAGACATTAAAAAATATTGAAACAGTAACTATAGTAGCTACAAAGACATTGTGATTAAAGATTCTATGATTTGTGTCTGCCACAGAGATTTTGTCAAATACTATAAACATGAAAGTACAATATCCCTGAAAAAAAGATTTGATTTACCATGTTTCTAAATAACCATGGCTTTGTAAATGGAAGAAGATATTTGCCAAAAGAAATATTTATTTTTCCATGTTTTAGTAGAATTAGGTAGTTATGAGTTTTCTTTGTTTATTGCACTTTATAAGATAGGCTACAAGCTGGACCCCTAGATATATTCTGTTTATTTTATACACTATTTTAAATGTTCTAAAGTTTGCTTATAACACAGAAAGTTGTGTGACTTTATGCATGTAACTGGATTTCTAGTTGTAATCTTAAAAGAAAAATTACTGTCTGAAGATTTCAACCATTTCCTTCTACTTAGCAATGATGAGATGGAGTGTGAGCGGAACGCTAAGGCTGGGGTGCCATGATCTCTCGTCTTTATCACTGACTACTGTGTTCACACACAGGAGCAGTTTGCTTGAGCACTAAAGACACTTGGATTTGCCACAACTGATAATATAGTTCACCAAAAGTAAATGTTCATCTTGTATCAGCGAAGGGATTGCCATCTTCCTTGAAAATCACAAAGATGTGTTGAAATGTTAAGTCATTAAGGATGCTATTGCGAAGAAGACAAATGGAATAATGGAAGGAGAGTAATTGCTATCTTATAAGACTAATTCCTTTGTCAGTGCTTCAGAAAACTCTGAGTTTTTTTGTGAGTTTTTTGCAAGTCTAAGGTTAGGAAATGAAATGTTAGGGAATGATGTGAGTAGCTTTCGTTTCTATGCAGAAGAAGTAATATTCTAATTTAAAGAGCCGGGCGTGGTGGCTCACGCCTGTAATCCCAGCACTTGGGAGGCTGAGGCAGGAGGATCACTGCGAGTTCGAGACCAGCCTGGGCTACAAAAGTGAGCTCAAAGCCAGCCTGAACTGCACAGTGAGACCCTGTCTCAAGAAAGCCAAAAAAAAAAAAATACTAATATACCTTTGCCTGCTGTTTGTTATAAGATATCTGTAGTTTATTGCGTTACATGCTTTCGTCTTCTAAGGACCTTTGCTTTTAACTAAATGCTTACTTATCTTTCTAATTTAACATAGTCCCATATTCTTCTTTGTAGTAATTTTGGGTTATCAGATAACATATAATGGAAAACATGTTAAGATCACCCACCAGTTCTTGTTGCATATTTCAAATGCTTAGAACAACAATTTTCAGAAGCTTTCATTAAAGTTAATTTAAAAACTACATTAAATACAAACAGATTTTCTCACAAACAAAATGCAATGTGTACTTAACAGACTTCTGTATGTTATATTTGATAAACTACCTCATATAAATGCAAATTTTGACTTTCTGCCAGAACCAGGTGGTACGGAAAATATTTCTATTAAACAAATAATGCTGGAAGAGCAAACTTTAAGCACTGATATGTTTGCATAGGAAAAAGGATATTTTCAATCATGTTTGATGTATATTTTCAAGTTGACCTTTTTGCCTACAGAGTGAAAGAAACAGATTGAAGGTTAATATGTGAAGATTAATATGTGGTGAGCAATTGTCTTGGTGTGAGAGAAGATTTAGGAAAATGTACTTGGGGGAAGGATTTTGCCTATTCTGAGAAATAGAGAAGTATGTTTATTTTTTAAATTTTGCATGATTATTTGATTGTATCATCATATCTTCTCTGTTAGTATTGAGAAGCTTTCATCACAATCACTTTAAAACTCAACTAGGAAAGATAAATAATGCAGTGTGATCCTAAACATTCTTTCATATACAACTATTTTGAACTCTTAGTAGACAAAACACAATCAGAACATGAAAGTAAACAGAAGACCTCTCTCAAAGTATCTTCCTTCATCTTTTTATGAGAGAAAACTACCCATATCCCCAGGACAGTAATTTACAAAATCCCAGAGGAATATTCTCAAAATGGACATGGTCGTCCAAACCTGACAGGAGAGCCTATGGAGATATAAAGACAATATTATGCACAGTGTCCTGGAAGGGGCCTTACAGTCAAACAAGGCTATGGACAAGCCAGTGAAACCCAAATAGAAAAGGAGTTTAATCAATAGTAATACAACAATGTCATTTTGACAAATAAATGTGTAGAGGAGATTTTAATTATAAACTGGTACCACGTACCTGGGAACTTTCCTTTCTTTTTGCAAACCATTACCAAATTTTTGGAAACCACTATTTCCAACAAGTTTATTTAATTTAAAAGAAAACACTGGATATAAATGAAGGAAATATTATATAGCCTAAAGATATATGTAGATGCCTAAGGGATAGATTCATAATTACTCTTAATTGGATAAGCCCTTCTGATTACTCTGTCAGAGAGTCATGAATATACTTAAAATATATGTACTATTCAGACATCCCTATGAAACATGTATAATGTCCTCTTGAATATAAAGTTTGGAATCCAAAGAAATGCTGTTGCCTGCATGAAAAGCAGTGCAAAATTCTGTGATCTTGATTTTATTGGTACTACTGTTAGCATCTAAAAGTTATATCTAATAGTTTTACTATGGTTACTGTGGTTATTTACTTTTGAAAGATGTGCATGTAATTTGTGTGATGACTTTAGAAAATTGTTTGATTTGGGGCATGACAGTCTTATTTATGCAAGTTTTACTCATTTAAGAACTATATATTGTTCTTTATTTATATCCTCCTTATTTTGTTGTGTTTTGTCAGAGAGGGGTGTTCCATTGCAGTTAGAGAAGCTATATTTGGAGGAGTCTTTAAACCACCTCACCTTTTCATACTTGATGCCAGTGCATAGATTGTAGGTACTTGAATTCAGCAAAATAACCCAATACAGTCCAATAGTCCATAAAAGTAGTGGGTTAGCACTACAACTAACAATTGACTAAAGTTGTTGACTTGAGTTTTTTATAGCTCAATATATTAATATGGCATTACTTTTTGCTATACATGTCTTTTTTTCCTTTTCTTTTTTTTTGCAGGACCAGGTAGACACTTGTTCCATGGAACTATCTCCCCAATCCTGTCATTACTCATTATACCTTGTGGCTACATTTTTCTGCTGGGATTAAGAAAAAGTTAAAGCAAGAACTGTAAAGTAAAAATATAACTTTTGTACAGCTACTTTTTCTTAGTTCTTTAAGAAGAAAGATTTGTACAAATATTGTTTAAATAAGATATCATGTCTGCATTTTTCGCCTGAATAACTAATAGGAAGGCAACAATATGTAATGTATTAATTATTGTAACTGTCTTACTAACTTGTTTTGAAACTGTTTCACTGTTATTTTATCTTTTTTACTCATTAAAAAGAAAAAGAATGACCTGAAAAAAATTATATTGTTACAGATTTCATAATAGAAGAACATGCTATATGAACAGATAAAAATTGGAAACAGTATTGTAATTTAAAGATTAGATGATCAACTAATTGTTAAAATATTAACTCTAAAGAAAAATGAAAGACATACACACACACAATGTTAATTTGATAATTTATTTTTTATCAGAAGCTTCAATTTCAAGCACTGACTTTAAAACGATATGTTCATTCCCTCTGTTAGTTTGGTATTAGCAATGTGACCTAGAATAAGTAACTTGCCTAAGTATTCATATATTGTAGGTAGGATATGAGCATCCCTCTCATTAATTACTTGTTCCATCCCTGTTGAGCTTTCCTTTCCTTTCATGTCCTCCAGATCTTTATCTTCTAGGGATTATTTCCTGATCATCCTTGCAGACAGATGGTTCTTATTCACACCTCATAAATGATAAAACTAAAGTGTTATGATGTCTACTATCTGCACAGTCAATGTACTTAAGCCAGTGAACTAGCACACTTATAATGCATTATCAGCTGCTTAATACCCTTACTTTGAAATAATTGTAGAACACTTTCCAGGTATAACTTGTTAATAATTATTATTATTGTGTTTGTCTTTTGCATTTGAAATCATTAACAATTTTTAATTTTTTTAAATTTTTAATAGACACATCACCTGTAGCTGTTCTATATGGGAGCTTCTGGTCAGAGCTCAGAAAGCCAGAATACTGACCGAAATCCTGCCAGTAAAGACAGGACTATGGAGGGCTTTGCTGAGAAGGAAGACTGCATTGGTTGCTGGACTTCAGATGATGTGTGTTATGGCTTGGCAAGAAGTTTCTCAGCATTTTGCTGTGTCCACAGACTTTGCCTGAGACTTACATTAAGTATGGCACACTGGTTAATCTTGTAAAAGATATTTCAAGACAGTTGAATGTTGAGGCAGTGACATAGTTATTGTTAGTGGCTTATAATCTGATTTATGTTGAGCATCAAAAGCAAACAAACCAGCAGGATAATTTAAAATGTTGTGAGTCTGGCTAGAAAGGAAGCACCAATAAAGCTACAGACTGTGAAGATAGGACTGAGAGGATCTCCATTGCTGGAAGGGAACAGAAGAATAGAAATGATGACCGGAGGGCATTACTAGAAGAAGGAAGTCTCTGTCCTTTGCAGCCTCAAGACTGCAAGGATGAGGGACTTACTTTCAGGAGAAAATCAGAGTTTCATGTTCCAGAACAGCAGTGGCAGCCACACCAGATTCCAGAATGAAGGTGGCATAGAGATTTGTTCCTCAGAATCGGAGTTAGAGTACCCAGCAATCTGTGCATTCGAGCCCTACACCTACGAGAGAAGAAAGCCTGGATACTGCTCTAGCTGGCAGCAGACATTAGAATCAGCCACGTAGTGTTGATTTTAGGCATTTGCTGAACACCAGTGTTCTGAGGTTAAGAAGCCTTCCACTTAGATTTCAGAAGGCCTGGAGGCCAGTAGTGTGCTGCTGGGATAGCCATGCATGAGGCACAGAGTGAGAACCTAATGTGCAGTGGAAACCCCAGAAGTTTGGAAAAGCCAGAAACATGGATCACCTGGGAATATCTGCAAGAAGGAAGCAAAGTTGGTCCCAGAGCAAAGTGATGGGAGTTAAAACTAACAACAGTGTCATAGCAGTGGAGCCACGTGGAGCTCACAGTTTGCCATAGATTGCTTTGTCTTTTCTTTCCTTTTTTTTTCTGTGCAGAGTCTCACTACACAGACTCAGTGATCCTCCTGATTTCTGCCTCTAGAGTGCTAAGATTACAGGTGCCGACATGTCCAGACTCCATCACCAGCTCAGTGCACCTGAGGGTGGGGCTGGTGCAGCATGTGTTGCCAGGGATTGAACCCTGGACCCTGCACTTACCTAAGCAATTACTCAGTACACTGAGCTATACCACCTGCCCTTGCCATAGATTTCTTTGGATGTTTCATGCAGAACTAAAGGACTTAATGTTTGTCTTGCTGCATTTTGGACTTATATTGGTTCCATTTTTTTTTTGAGACAGGGTCCCTCTATGCAGCTCAGGATGGCCTTGAGCTCATTTTTGTAGTCCAGACTGGTCTCGAACTCTCACTGATCCTCCTGCCTCAGCCTCTCAAGTGCTGGAATCACAGGCGTGTGCCACCACACCCGGCTAGGTTCCAATGTCTTGTATTCATCTGTTGTGTGTATCTTTTGGGACGGTAATGTTTTTCTTGTGCCTTTGAAGGACAGAAAAGTTTAACTTTTCATTTGTACAGGGGCTCACAGCTAAGAGTTTGCCTTACATGTTGGATGAGCCTTGGAACTTGAACTTTTCTGTAAAGATGAAACTAGTAGGACTTTGGTAACTACTAGAGATCAACTAAAGTGCCTTCTGCAGAAAAGGATGTGTACAAGTCTTTAGGGAGCCAGGAGTGGAATGTCATGATTTTGTCTAATTGTCCCTGCAAATCCTCATGCAGTCAGTGTGGCGGCTTGAAGAATTTGTGATTTAGTCTCGGTCCAATTCTGGGAGATTGTGGGTGTGGGCATTACATATGCCCTGGGGCAGACAATCTGTACACAAATAGAGGGGGAGAGGCTTGCTACCACCTGCAGCTTCTGACCCTTCATTTGCTCTTTGCTGTTTTCCTCAGCCGTGAATGGCTGCCCTCTAACATGTGCCACTTTACCAGCTGAGTACGGTCTGCAACCTTCACTAACTCTGAGATTAGTATACTTTTTCTTCTTTATTTTGGGTATCTGATATTTTGTTCCAGCAATGACAGAAGAGTAACTAAAACATAAATTATAATGGTGCACATTTATAGGATACAGTGTGTTATAGTAAGACCTATAGAAAACATATAACGATCGGATAAGGCTAACCCACATATCCAACACCTTAAGTATATTTCAATTTGTTTTTGTGTTGGAAAGATTTAAATCTCTTCTACTTGCGATTTTGAAATACACACAGTTATTTTTAATTGTATTTACTCTAGTTAGCATTAAAATATTAGCAGTTACTCTGCTTATGCAGCTGAGACCTGTGCCCTCAGCCAAATCCATTACCTTGTATGTAGATGCTTTGCTCTCACTTCTACCCTCTATTTCTAACAGATTAAATACTTGAACTATAAATTATAGAGTGTAGTGTCAGTCCTTCTGTGTCTCCCTTGGAGTTTTGACAAATTTACTACAAAATATATTTCAAAAATAATGTATAATTTAGTAGTTATCCTTTTGGTGAAATACCTATTATACTCACAATGTAAATACTTACATATTAACTTCATAATGTAAGCTTTTATTGAAATATTTAAGAGCACAGAAAAAAGTCGAGAGATGAAACACTTAGACGTTTTGTAGAGAGCAAGCTTACCTGAGATGGACAGCAGATATTATTGATGCTGTATTTTGTTTGTTTGTTTAATATAAGATCCTAGGTTTTTACATCTCTAAAAATAGTTCATGTTTTTGCGAGAAACCTAGGACTTTCCTCCTGCTGGAGAAATCAGATTAGTCTAGCTGGAATTTTTGGAAGTCTCTTAAGACTTCTGATCTAATATGTTATTTCTGTTAACCTGAGACTAGCATTACTGACTCACAGAAAATAACTTAATAATTGTCTTTAATGGCAACATCTGACTGAACATACAGCTTTTATGAGAAAATCAGTGTTGATAGTTGATAAATAGTTCTCATTAATATTATAACATACTTAGATGTTTTTCTTTTTAGAATCAAAAGGGATCCAAGGATGTTAGATTCATGAACTCTCAGAAATACATCTTTTCTCTGTGATTGAAATGGAAGCAGCAGTTAGTGTTTCCTCAAAAATCTATGTCCCTAGAAGGTAAGTCGTGGTATACAGCTAGGTCGAACAGCCAATCTCCTAATCTAAGGGGAAGCTAAATCTCAGAAGTGTGGATTCTTTGCCAAATTCTTCAAAAGAAACATTTCTCTGAATCCTTCAGAGGATCCAAAGGTCAGAAAAGGGTTTGATTATCGAAAGTATGGTTTTAGTGGTAACTTAATGAAAGCATGTGTACTATAATACATTCAAAGTGAGGGTGCCTGACAAATGGCATCGACTTTATAACACAATCAATATTTGCCTTACTAAGTTGAGTAAATTCATTTCTCCAAGTTTATTTAGTATCAAAAGAACAAAATTCAAAGAATACACAAAGCCACAGACTTCCAAATTGAATATAAAGTGAAACATTATCAATAACTGTATTAAGCTGGTCTGGATTAGTTATTATTTAAAGCAGATAGTCAAAAGTATTCAGCTTTTAAGGTACAGTTCTTACATATATTTTTATATGAGTGACTTCAAATTTAATATTATTATTTCTTTATATTTTTACCCCAAGGAACATTTCAGACTTAGAGCCAAGTATGGAATTATATGGTTGGAGGTTACATAACACAGACCTACAGGGTGTTTTATATTACATCTCAGAGACAGAGCATTAGATTTCACAGAGAGCCATAGAGAAGCCACATTTTCAAAATTTCTGATCTTACTTGAAATGCTTATGTTGGAGTGATGAATGCAAGGGCTGAATGTACGAAACAATTGTGTTTCCTTTTTGCACTCTTGATGCTCAGAAATACTAGCGTTTGTACTTTTAAAAAGAAAAAAATAAATTTTCTTTCTTTACAAATCTTTAAACTTACCAATGTTTCATACCTAAATTTAAAGAGACTCAGGAGCTTTGCAGGCCTGAGAAAAAATGCAGTGTGTGGAGGAAGGTGCCCCCAGCACAGGCATCCTATGTATCTATCCGCCCAGCTCTGTTCTTTTTCCACCTCCTGGCATATAAAGCAACTTTCCAGGGCCTTCTAGAAAATACATGGCATTCCTATGTATTTCATTTCACTACTTTTTAAGATATTATATTTGTTTCCCAAAGACAAGAGTCATCTTTTAAAAATGTTATGTATGTAAAGGGCAAAATGTTGTTTATATAAAGTATTTTTGTGAATGTAACTATACTCCTCACAAGAATACATGTGCAAACAGAAATCTAAAATGTGAAATGTCTTTTATTCAAATTCCAAAACAAAATTGCAGAAAAGTGAAATAAATTTAGGTTTTTCTACTGCAAGCATAGTAGTCATGGGTTCCAAATTGCTGTTTACAATTTCAAAAGGTCACCTTGGTCTTAGCAGCTAGAGTATGGTAAGCAATATCTAATAAAATACCTATGAACATATAGCTAGTATTGTATATGTTATGTATCCATCCATATCTCTATCTCATCTCCACCACACGTCTATCTTCATCTCTAGCTCTATTTCTGTACCCAGTGATCACAGTATTTTGAGTTCCCTTAAACTGCTATCTGGACTATCAAAGGAAGAGAGCACATATTCAAGGTCAGTAGTATGTTAGGCATTGGCATTGCTGTGATAATCACATCCTGAGAATACAGGGACCAAAGTAGTCAGCTTGCTAAATGGAAGATGACAGTAATGACAAATTGTTTTCTGGATATGAACCAAAAACTAAGGAAAAGAAGATAAATGAGGGGGAAAGTAATAGGACATGATTTGTTGCCTCACAAGGATCATAGATGGCTCACCTAAGTCCATGCTTTCAATGTTGTCCTGTGTGGAAAGCTCACATTGTCTTTGATAAAGGAAAGGATAATTCCTCAAAAAGTATCATGGACAAGCACTGAGAGAGAACAGAGACGACCACTGGTGGCAACCTGAGAAGCAATTTTGGTCACTTACAAAATATGACACTTGCAATAGGTGTGAAATTAGAAGGGTGAATCTATACGTCGGTGTGCCCTAATAGTTCTTTCATAGTTGAAGACAGGAAGAAATCAAATAGAATTTGGAAAGATTTTGAAACCTGAGGAAATCTAGAATCTTCTAATGGAAAACGCAGAATTTTTATTTAAAAATTGATGCATATTTTCTATTATCTTTTCATTTGTGCATAACTTCATTGGAAGAGTTAAAGATGTAGTAGTTTGCGACAATTATAATTCTTGAGGTAGTTTTATGTAGAATAAATAGGAGCATACATTAGTACCTAACAAATATAATTTCATCTATGTGAACAAGAACTTTGAGAAATAATTATTATTATACCTATATGACAGAAGGGAGCATTGAGTAGATTGGGAAGAGTCAAAAATTATAACAAGTGGTCATAGGATGACATTAGTAGTAGTAAGATGGCAAAGTACCCTATTTTTGAGTATATTATTGAGATATTAAACAGGCTAGAAAGATAACTCAGCAGCATAAGCACCTGCCTGGTAAGCAAAAGGACGCACACAATTCTAGTACTGCATACTGTGCCAACCACACAACCCCAGGTACGCTGTGCTGGCTCCAAAATCAGGTATGATGGTGTATGCCTGTACTCCCAGTGCTGGGAGCCTGAGTACTGGTGAGGTTCAGTACAAAGTAGCGAGACTTGGTAACAAATAAATGAATTGATAAATAAATTAGTTAATGATTTTTTAGAAATGTAAAAAAAGAATAAAATTTATTGTTTGCAATAATAGAGAATATCTACTTATTTTAATGAAAATTTATTTTAGTAAATGGCCTAAGGCGGGCCTGAGATATTATATTTCTAATTGGCATTCAAGTAGATTAGAACAATGCTGTGACTTCCTGGATCAAACTCTGTGTAGCATGGATGCAGTACCATTGTGATTGAGTTTTGAGGGTTAATGAGGTATGTTTTTATTGAATTATTCATTGACAATAACTTGCAGGTTTTTTTTTTTTCTCCTGTGACATTACTTATTGTTTAAGCAATTGCAAATTGTAATTTAGGAAATTGCCCCTCATCACAGTCTGTGTTTTCTAGGAACATAACTACAGGATATATTGATGGATAACTACAGGTGCAATTTTGGTGCATTGATGTTCTATTTTCAAGGTTAAGCGAAAACCTATTGCTAGGTTGAAGTAACATAATTTCCATTCTATGCTGTGCTTCTATTCTTGTGTAGGCAGCAGCTAGTAATGTTTTTGCTGCTTTGCAGGTAACTCCCTAATAAATATCTCCTGCCTATGAGAATTACCATTTTAGTATCACGGGTTTATGTTTCTTATTAAAAAAAAAAACACAAAATACAGAAAGAATGAATACAAAACAATAAAACAAAAGCAGATCATCCCAAATGCAATCTACTATCACCAATAAAGTTTTATTGACACTTTTTATGATATAGTGCTTGAGTTTAAAAGATTCTTCCCCCTCTGTACTTCATGGTGTTTAGTGTGATTTCACTTACATTACTCTGTTTGCATTTATTACTGCCAAAATACTTAGTTCAAGAGGAAGGGCACTAAGTATGATGACAGACATTTGGAACTAGGCTGAGAGAGTAGAAATTTGCTATCTTACAAAGTTGGTTTCATAAAACTTGATCATTATAGTGAAAGCAATTTTAAATATTTATTTGATTTACTGGAAGTCCTTTCTTAAATAATTTTTAAACTGTTTTATTATAGAACAAAGTGGGAATAAGTTACATCCTAAATATTCATATGGTATGTTATAATCATTTATACAAATCATTTCCATAGAACAAACATTTTATTATGCAGAAACCTAATAATAGCCCTTGTCTATTTTTTAAGGTAGTTTTTACCTTAAACATTTTATGCAGAGAAGTTGATTTTCATATATTATTTAATGTTTTGGCCAACACAAGTAGAAATCTGATTTAGGAAAGAGAAAAGAGATCAGCTGGATGGAAGGCAAACTATAAAAGGACTTCTGCAACTTCTTTGTAGTAGAAAATGACCCAGAGGAGCACACACAATATTGAAAGTGAAGAATGATGACAGAAGACTCACATAACCTGACTTCAAAACTTACTATAAGTCTATTGTGATCAACACAGTTGGTATTGGAAAAATAATAAACAAGTAGATAAAAAGAGTAGGGCTGAGCCCTCAGAAATATATCTGTGCAAATTTGGTAACAGATATTGAACAACGTAGAAGCCGCAATTCAATGCAGGATAGATAATCTCATAAACAATTGGTAAACTAAATATTCACACCCGATGGAAAAGAGAAAAAAAAATAGATATAAATACTTTGAGTTTATATTCTTCACAAAATTCAACTCAAAAGGGATGATAACCATACATGTAAGATGCAAAATTATGAAATACCTAGGAGATAACATAATGGAAATATAGATGAAATCTTGGATTTGCTGTTGGTATTTTAAGAAAAAAGAGACAATTCATGAAGTGTTATAAAGAGGATATCATTAAATAAAAAAGCAACTGCTCTATGAAAAATATAGTGAAGACAATGAGAGATGGCACAGGTTAGAAAGAAATATTTGCAAAAGATGAGTCTGATAAAGAGCTGTTGTTAAAACTATAACAAGACCTCTTAACTACAAGAAATAAGCAACTCAATTTTAAAAAAATGAATGAAAGATCAGAACAGATGGCAAATAAGCATATGAAAAGATGCTTGTCACCACAGCCATTCAGGAAATGCAAATTATAACAACAATGTAATGTTGCTACACAGCTACTTAGTGAGTGAGATTTAAAACATAGACAATGTCAAATGATGGCAATGATGTGGAGCAATAGGAACTCATACTAGAGGCAAAACAAAGTGTTACAATCTGCTTCTAAAATAGTTTGAACGTTTCATACACAACTGAATATACTTTGACCATTCAATCCATCAATTCTGTTCCTTGGTTTTACCCAGAACATTTGCAAAAACATCCAGTAAACATCTTTCACCTAATTGCTTATGCTGGCTTTGTGCTTGTAAAAACCTGGAAGCAATGAAGATATTGTTCTACAGGTGAATAGATAAATGAATTGTCATACATCTAGATAGTGGGATATTATTCATTGTTAAAAAGGAAACATGTGAAGACATAAAACAGCTTCAAACAATACTATTAAGTTATAAGCCCAATGTAAAAGATTTCATAGTGTGTGATCCAAACTATGTGCCACTCTAGAAAAGGTAGAACTATGGGGATAGCAAAAATCAGGAGTTGTCAGGGTTTTTAGGTGGGAAAAGTAAAATAACAAAACACATACATTTTTAGATTAGGAGAGATACCCAGAATGACACTATGGCTTTGAATAGATGGCTGTACATATTCAGTAACACTCCTAAGATGAACAAAATTGTGACGCTGAATAACAATGCAGGACTTTGCTCGACCATGGTATGTCATATTGGGTCATCAGTAGTAACTTTTGTGCCACACACTTTGTGATGTTTACAGTGAGGGCATCCGAGAGTGAGGGTGAGATTGTACGGAAACTGTATTCTGCTCAATTTTATTTTCAAGCTAAAACTGACATAACAGTGAATTTAAAAAGAATAAGACACAAAGACCAATCTAGCACTACACATTATCTTAAGGAATGTGTAATGGACTGGATTTTTTTCTTTAGTTCTATTGTTCTTATATGGAATTTTTCTTTGGCCCCCTCTTTCCCAAAACACACACATGCATGCATTCACACACACACACACACACACACACACACACACACACACACAGACATCCTACTTTATGAATGTTTAATGCTTATACCATGAAATATTATTTTCCTTTTTTCATGGTTAACATCTTATAAAACATTTATAAGAACTTTACCTTTCAAAAATGTTCTAAATTTCAGGTCTCTGGCATTAATTTCCTTGCATCTTATAAAAGGATATGTTGATATTGTATAGAATTGGGTTAGTTTAATAACTGCATTAATTAGGGGGTAAAGATATTTTTCATTTAATTATGGCCTTCTAATCCAGAAGGACTTTAGTGGTAAAAGTTTTTATTGAAGTTTTAAAATTTAACTGATGTGACAGTTGCTTAAGATCAAATCGTAAGTATGGCAGTGATAACACATAGGTGCTAAAATATTGTGAAACTACAATAAGAAAGTGGCGAGTACATTTTGTGGTGGAGGAGACATCTCAGGCTATTGGAATTCACCCAGAAGGTTACTTATGAGAATACAAATAGAATCTTCATCACCAAAGTTTCAGGTTTATTTTAGGGTCTTTTTATTCATTTGTCATTAATATAAGCAAATGGAAGTTTGCAGATGTTTGTATGCATTAACCTTTAACAAAGAAAATGTAACACTGATTATTTTAATATATTATTTTCTGCAAACTATAATTTGACATTTGTGGTAGCTCATGGATATAAGATTATAAGCATGCATCTCAGGCATATTTTAAAATCACAGGAATATATGCAATATGTACGAAGTCGTCTCTGATGCTTTGCACTTTAACCAATTCATTCACCATTTAAAAACAATTAAAAAATTCATTAAGCTGGATTCTGCCCTTGGATACACACAACAAAACTCCCATTGAAGTCAATAGAAATTGTGCATGCATATCCAGGGGCAGAATTTGGCATGCTGTGTTTAATTCACTCTGATCATTTTTATTAATTCAATATTAATATTTCCGTTCATTTATTCAATTAGTTCTGTGGTATTCTAAATTCATTGTATGTAATACATTGCAATCAGTCAATCATTAAAGTGCTGGTCCACTTTCTAACAATCAATATTTGGAGTCAGTCAAGGCAAAATGCACTTAAAATCCAAGCAGAAAGAGAAATAGTTCCTCTGCAGCTGTATCTCCTACTTTGTAGCCTGAATTTTTGGGCCAAACTTCTCTGTGGGGATTTAGTCAGTGTAAGAGATATTAGTAAATTGTGGGGTAGAGTTGGCCTTTAGATCAAATGCTACTTTGTGAGGTAGCCAAGAAGGGCTATCTAATAACAGCCAGATGTGAAAGACTAAACTCATGAAATACGCACCACTTAATAAGGTCACACAATACCATTTGGCGCCTGATCAAATTTGAGGCATCTATGCTCATGTGGAGGAATCTCCCCTGTTTTCAAGGGACAGATAAAATGAATGCAGTATGTTAACGTAGAAGTATAAACAGTGCATATATGAATAATGTGTTATACTCAGGAAGCACAAGTTTTCTCATGCTTCAGTTTCATTTAGATCTGATTTCTTCAGAGAATGTTCTTGTGTAATTTTTATATCCATCACAGGTACTTACAATATGCAAAATTATCAGCAGTTCTACAGAAAACTACTCCAGGGAAATTGACAGTTCATATTTGAACATTCACTAAGCTAAAGTCTCTAAAGAGCATCATGTTTTCATTTTTGTCTTTCAAGTTTTTAGTAGTTTAATCAAAATATAATAACAACATATTTAAAATGAGCAATTTGATGAGCTTTGAGATAAACTTCATTACACTCAAGTCACTGAATATATCCACGTTTTGCATCTCAAGGTGTCACTTTCTTATCCTTCTTTCTTGGGCCCCTGACTTATACTTTCTTTAGGCAACCACTAATCAGTCTTGTGCTGTTACAGCCTCATTTGAATTTTCTATACTTGAGTAATAAAGGACTCAACTTGCATTGATCTGACATTTCTCACTCATCAAAAATATCTTAAGATTTACCTGTATTGTTGTATGTATTGATAATTCATTCTTCTTTATTGTTTAGTATTAATCCATTCTGTGATTATATAAGAGCATGTTTATGTAGTCCTGTGTTGGTAAGTATTTTGCTTATTTCATGTTTAGAGCTGTTACAAATAAAGCTTCTGTGAACATTTGCGAATTAATGCTTACATGGTTGTATGTTTTTTTTCCTCTTTGAGAAATGAGAAGTTGAATGGTTAAATAGCTCATGTATTATTAGCTTTTTATATATCTGCAAATTAGCTTTAAAAGTGAGGTGCCAGTTCAGATTTATATTCCTATTAGTAGTGTATGAGAGTTCTAGTTCCTCCAAATTCTTATCAACACTTGATATGGTCAGTCTTTTTATTTTTAGACATTCTGAGAGGTGAGTAGCAGTAATTATTACTGCTTTATTTTGCATTGCTTTAGTTATTATTTCGAAAAATGTTTCAATGTGTTTGTTGTTTATTTAAAACTTTGTCCATTTTAAATTATATTTTTGTCTTATTTTGAACTTAAAATGTTAGCAACATATCTTCAATAATCATTCTTCAAGAAATATAATTTTGTCAAATTTTTGTCAGTCTGAAGAGTCCCATGTTATTACAACACTGATTCTTAAGAGTAGAACTTTTAATTTAAAGATACCTCAATTTTTTTAAATTTTTCCCCTTTTAGAATCATGATCTTATTCCTATATTTGAACCTAAGTAAATGTCACATAGGTTTATTTCTATAAATTCTATGTTTTATGTGTTGGTCTATCCCTCAGTTCAGATAATTTTTTCATAATTAAATTATATATTGATGCTCTTCATAATACTAATGTTCAATTGTTCTAGCAATATTCATTGAGTATGCTTTCCTCATTGAATTATCTTTCTATCTTTGTTAAAAATAAATCATAATCTATATAGCTTTACTTTTGGCCTCATTAGTGTGTTCTGTTGATCTGTTGGTCTGTCTTTATGACAATAGCATTCTGTTTGCTTCTTACTACATTATTCCATTTTCAAAATTAGATATTTGTTGTCAACTTTTTGTGCTTTTATAATGTTGTTTTGGTTATACTAGGTCCTCTAAAGTTTTATATGATTATTTGGCCCAAATGGTATATTTCCCCTTAAAACTTCAAGGGACTTTGCTTAAATGGCATTGAATCTACATGCACTTCTGAAGAAAATATATATCTTAAAAACACTTACTTCTTCTATTAAATATGTTATTTTTCTATTTATTTTGGTCTTATTTATCTTATTTCACCAATATTTTTGGTTTCTGAGCAGATGGGCATGCTATGTGAACCTAGAGAGTTTTAGCCTCTGCAAATGACTCCCATCCCTAGGTTTATTTGGCTCTTTATCACTTCAAGTGCACTACAGAAGCGGTAAAGGAAGACCTTTTGTCTCTTTCCTTATCTAAGGTTGAAAATCTTCTCTCACCTAAATATAATATTAGCTGGAC
Organism: Myocastor coypus; assembly: GCA_004027025.1. Lineage (NCBI taxonomy): Eukaryota > Metazoa > Chordata > Mammalia > Rodentia > Myocastoridae > Myocastor > Myocastor coypus. The sequence continues at coordinate 30,941 of PVJA010003357.1, forward strand.
CTTTGCTCTTGGTATATCTGATACTGCTTTAGAAATTACTGGGTTAGTTTCCTAAGGTTTTTTTTTTTTTTTTAACACAGAATTATTGTTGAATTTAACTCAGTATTATCATTATTCTTGATATTCTTATTACTCTGATCTCCACATTACCAACATCATCTTGCCTCGTTGACAGGAGAAAAGAAGAAGTGACCTCAACTGTTCAAAATGTGGTAAGGAGGCATACAATTCGTGGACTGAGAAAGTGAATCAAGCAGGACAGCGTTTTAGTTTTGAGGATAGCAGTACAGATCCACAAACTTTCCTCCTGTTAGCAGGTTTTTCTGCCTAAGTGGTATCCCAGAGTCTTTGATACACTGTTCTCCTTTTCATTTATTTCAAATGGTTTTGAAACATGCTTTTTGGTTTATTTTTCTGATTAGTGAATTATTTAGGCATGAGTTATATAACTTGTAAATACATAGAGATATTTCCAGGCATCTTTCATATAATTTATTTCAACTGTAATTGTATTTTAGTTAGAAAATACACTTTCTGAATGTTAATTATATTGGCTCATTTTATTGACAAAAATGAAATCTTGGTAAATATTATCCTCAATTTTTAAAATAATTCATAATCTACTATTGATTAATGGTACACCCAAATAAAGATTGTGATTTACATTACATGGTGGATGATATTCTATTGATTTACTTTTTGTTTGACAATGAATAATACTGAGATCTGTGATTATTACTTAATACTAATTATCACAAAACAAGCACACACACACAAGAATTCTACAAAAATTTTCAGAAATCTAATAACAATGATGAATCTACTTGAAACCTCTGATTTTAGTAATAAATTTAGTTTTAATTGTGACTGTATGAGTTTTTGTTTCATGTATTTTGAATATTTGTTATTATCCCCAAAGGCTAAGATCAACTCACTTGCTTATTGAATTGATATTTTGCATACTCTATGAAATGACTAGATTTCCCTGCTGCACTTTTTGTTCTAAAGCAATTCACTACCAAATTGTTACACTAAGTCTATCTTTCCTGTCATGATGTTAGAATAGTGGCTTTTGTTTGTTCTGCTCTAGAATACTATTGTCTTTATATGTAGCACACATTTTCCTTAGCTAGTTTATAGTTAGATCTGGATTTCTGATCCAATCTGATAATCTCCACCATTTATTTGGGATTTTTAATTATTTTGTGATTGTAGATACTATTAGGTTTATCCCTGTGTTATGATTTGTATCTAGATATTCTCTCAAAGTTAGATTGAGCTTTGTTGGAGGTAGCTGAATCCAGAATGTGTGGTTAATTCATGCTAATGCTAAAATTAAGGGTGCTGATATTAAGGGTGTGTGGTTGCTGGATGGATGGTCTCTCAAATCTCAGTAGAAAGGATAAAATATGAGGGGCACTCTTCAGTTACTCTCCAGGACAGTTGTGGAGGCTCTTCTCATTTTCCTGTACCTTTTCGAGATCACTATCCTTCACTGCATAGATTCATATGTGTAGTTCATTCTTGGTTTCAGTTGTAAGACTAGGGCTAGTCACAATTACTTTCTGGCTGGAATGTGGAAGCCTTATTTAACCACTTATTTAATATTTTCTGTCTCTCAACAACACCATTTGGATCTATGATAGAGCATAGAACAGGTCATAGTTGTCTTATACAGTGAGTGACTGAATTTTTACAACATGAAAAACAAAAAGAAACAGCAATTAGGATCAAATGTTGATGAAAGGCATCAGTTGCAAAAGTGATATAGGGTTTAGAATGAGTTAGTTGGATGAAATAAATTCTATCTTTTTTTTTTTTTTTTTTTTTTTTTTTTGTTCTTTTTGAGACAGGGTCTCGCTATGCAGTTCAGGCTGACCTTGAGCTTGCTTTTGTAGCCCAGGCTAGTCTCAAACTTGCAGCGATCCTCCTGCCTCAGCCTCCCAACTGCTGGGATTACAGGCGTGTGCCACCACGCCTGGCTCAAAATAAATTCTATCTTGAATTCAGTTAGAGATTTCTTGTGATTTGTTTTTCTTTGTGCAACTGAGTATGTTTGTATACCAATTATAGCACAGTATCTTAATAAAGTGGAGCCCAGTAATTAGCTTGGCCAGTTTAGACTTTCCTTCGGTGGTGATACTTTATACTATCTGCAGAATGAGGACTCAGATGATTATAAGGACCATTGAATGTTTGCTGCAGTCCTCTCTCCTTTCAACTTAAAAGAAAAGAAAAATAAAAAGAAAAATTAAACCTTACCTTTAGCTACAGTTCACTTCAAGCCCCAGGAACATTTAATTAATTTTCTTTATCTTTTTATTTTTAGAGATATAAATGAATAATGATTGCTTGGCTTATTTAAAATTTCCTTTTCCTCTTCCCACATCCCAAAATTACATAAAATTTTCCATTCTGAATGCAATGATTTAAACAACTGTTGAGACTTCATAAATGGAAGCTTTTGACTACAGGTGGGAATTAATTTGCAAGGGCAGGGGAAAAAAAAAAAAAAACTGTTGAAAACAAAAAGCTAGTGTCCAAGTGAAAATCTCCTGAGAAATTAGAGAATACAAGCTACATTGCTGGGGAAGAATTGTTACTGATTATAATGCTTTAAAGAATTCCAGGTGGTCTGCATGGATCATAATGCTGACATTTCATCCTGGATTAATCTTTATTATTTCTAGTTTTTAAAAGAGAATGATTGCTTATGCCATAAAGTGCTAGAAGGTTTGTTCACATAATCTTGTTAAGTGTTTATCTGACTAAAAAACAGTAAAATGAGTTATGAAGGAAGAATCTGTTAGAAAAGTATTACTTTTGTTCGAAATATATACATAAACAGATTAAAAGAATTTTTGAGGTGGCAATGAATAAAGAATGCTTGAACTATCTGGGTCAGTGCCTGGGTCAATGTCCTCATGAAAATCTAACTCGTGTACCTACAGGTTGAAATTTCAGTTGAATTTAAGCTCTCTTAATTTTCTCTTTTTCTTTTTTGTTGTTAGAGGGAAGAAATGAAAAGCTCTGCTTGTTTGACAGAGAAGGAATCTATGTGAGCAAACCATGACCAGCAGATAAAGTGAAGGTGTGAGCTAGGAAAGATGGGAAGGGTAGAACAAACCTAGGCTCTATCAGCTTCCTTCTTTCCTCATCTATCAAATGGGCTTTATGCTTCATTTACAAAAATGTGGCAAGTACTGCTAAAATATTGATCTTTTATTTTCTTCAAGAGCTGTGACTGACTACTCCAATAATCTGCCACAATATACCTAAATTTCTGTTCCTGTCATTGGTTTAAGAATATACTTTTTCCTACGTTCTTTTTCAATTTTATCCCAATATCGATCCCCTTTTGCATCTCTCACCATATCCTTCCTTGTACTGTATTCTGGAGTTCTGCTTAACAATGCCATTTCTCCCCAAATGTTAAGGCTTTTTTGTTCAGAATTCATGCCTTCTCTTCGTTGTCAACTACATTTTGTTTCCTGTCAAGAGTCACATAAAATGGCTTAATATTAAGTGAAAATTATTCTCAAATTCCTTAGTGAGAGTCAGAGCTGCTCTTAATTATATATACGTATCATTGACCACACCCATAAGCAATATGTTGGCTTTCACTCATTATATAACATAATTGGCAGAAGTTAAGCCTTAAATAACTGACTCCTATATGAAAAGACTATTTTAAATGGGTGGTGAAATAGATTTTTTTGGAAGGGAGCATGGAGATGATGGTATAGGTTATTCTTTACTCTTTGCTCTCCCTCCATCAGTAATAATTGTTCCTATTTATTTTCGGAAATATTTTTGCTGTATTGCATAGTCAACTAACAAGGAAGTGTGACATACTTTTTCCTTTACATCCAGAGGGCTGACACTAACAGTTCTACAAAGCACTGTACACGGTTTCAAAGTAAATCCTGAGGGGGTTTGACTAACCTTGGGAGACACAAAAGTTACATGTTTTGTCATACAGGTCTTGCTTTAACTTGCCTTTAACCACAGAGCAGAAAAGTTTAACCACAAGGCATAAAATGTAAGGCTAAATTACTTTGTTGAGCTGTAAACGGCTTAAATCAACAGCTTCTGTCATTGCCAGTTCTGCCAATAACCCAGTATGATTATGGAACATGGATTATGTATACAACTACTTTGTCTTAATTCAATGAGAAAAAAATTTTTATGTCAATAATGATTAGAAAAATTATCATGTCTAAACCTTGTTCTCTGTATAACTAACTACTAGGAGGGCAACAATATGCATTGTATCAAATACTGAAAATGTGCTATTTTAATGTGTCTTAAAATGATCACATTGTTATTTCTTATTCAAAGTAATAAAAAAGAAGGTAAAAAACAAATTTTGTATGGAGAAAGAAACAAAAGAGCAATTATAGAAGCAAATACTGCTATGGTTAGATATTGGCAAATGATCTGCTACTGTACAGAAAAGTGGCAGAGCTATGGAAACTTGATTTTCAAGGATGAAGTAGTCTTGATCTTATTTACTAACTTGACCTTAGTCAGAATTAGTGAAATTATTTTAGAAGTGCTCTCCAGTTGTTAGTGTAGTTATAACAACTAGTACAACTTCACTTATTGCCTCTTAGACACAAGCACCTAGAACTGTAACACCCTTGGTACCCTCCCCCTTTGTAGCCTCTTTCAATTATAGCTCTTTAAAAAAATAAACTTCTTTCCTCTTGAGATTACTGACATTTAGATATGATCCATAGGTAAGCAATATTTATGGATATTTATGATCTAAATTTCTCTTCTCAGGTTAATGATTTGTTTAAAGAAATGACATCCATTTCGTTGTTGTGGATATCATCACATCAAGAGAGTGTGCAGCTTACTAAACAAATGATGTAATTGTGTTTCAATTTTATTTCCAAGTATGTAAATAAATAAATAAATAAATAAATAAATAAATACAGGTTTTTTGTTATTGTTGTTGTTTGTTTTCTGAAACATCCTGCAAGCACACAAGATGTTTGCAGGGTAGATGAGTAATCAAGCTCTATTTTCATCTTTTTGTCATCCCTTAATTGTAGTGAAAACAAATGATAAAGTTAAGAAATCAAATGATTTAGTAAAGCCTACCCAGCTCTTTAAGAAGAGACCTCACACTGATTCCTTCTAAATTCTGATTTGGTCCTTTGAGACTGTTGCCACCTCTCACATATCTCCTTTTTTTTGTAGCAGAAAGGGCAAAATATGCTTGAGATAGCTGTGAAATATTTTGCAAGATTTTAATATTACTAAAGCAAACTTTCATTCCCTTTGTTCGGTGGCCAGCTGGAGCTGACACAAATATATAGTTGCTAGCTTTGAGCCCGCCTTAGGCTTCAGCTTTTATATAAGGGTTTATTTATGGCTAATTTCTTTATCTTTACATTGAATATAATACTTGCTGGTATCATTCAGCTTATAATTATTTTACTTCACATCAAAGAATAACATTAGAAATTAAAGTCCATTCACTGTGGTGGATGATTCATGGCCCATGTTAAGGATCTTATAAAAGATGCTTATTTTTCTTTTATTCTCAGATCTTCTTTGCTACTCCTTGTGTTCACTGAACAGTTCTACCCCTTTCACATTACTCAGTTCTTTCAGTAATTATATATATATATATATATATATATATATATATATATATATATATATATATTGAAGATATATGTTTTATATCCCACAAAAACCTTCTCTTTCTATCAGTCTTGTTAATAATCCAAGAAAAGAGTAGTGCTTAGCTCTTGATACATACTTCCACTGTTTGACTGGTTAAGTAGACATCCTCAAGCCCCTGCTCAGGAAGAAACACATGCCTGGTACGAAGATGCTTTGCTTTCTTCTTGTAACTGTGGAATCCTATAACACTGGGGAACTTATAAATAATTGAGTTATTTTTAAACCACTGGAAGTTTTCCAGTCATTCTATTTCACACTGGATTAATTATGTTAGAAAACTGAATTGGTCCTCACTAGTGTTACAACTTTTGAAAACAACATACTGTTTAAATTCAAGCTTGGCATCTCCAAACTGAGCCCCCCTCAAATTTATGTCACCACACCCATAGCGTAATAAAACCGTAGTGGTCCTTTGTCTTTTAGTTTGTCTTCTATTTTTTCTCAAGGGTGTTTTGTGCTGGAAGATGCAAACAAAGTTGTCCAGATGTTATTTGTATCAGAGCAGGATTTCAGTCCAGCTATCTGTGGTTACAAATGTTTATTTTAATGGGTTATTGAGCAATATTTGCTGTGTAGACCTTCATGGCCTTATATGTATGTTCTTAGCAATGCCAGGATGTTTTCTCAAATATATCATTTGAGTCCAATTGAATGATTAGTAGTCATCGGGGGACGAAAACTGCAGCACCTGTAGAAACAGAGACCATATTTTTGCCAATGCTTCCATGTTGACATGGTGCAAACTGCCTGGTTATGCAATCATGACCAATGGGCTTTAGGTAAGCCTGAGAAAGGTGTGGCTCAGTCCCTAGCAACAGCCCAGCCCTCTGAGGCAAAGTTAAGAGGCTGCAGTAAACATATCAAGGGTGTTGAAAAAAAGGCCAGCTGCTGCCCCATGCAGTTTGATGGAATGAAAGAAGAGCTTAGCTAAGTCACCATAGTGTGAGCAGAAAGTTTATTTTAGCGGCTACCACAAGCATGGGCTGGGCTTCTCTTTCATTTTTAGAATTATAATAAAATCTTATCCGATGTTTCCTTGATACAAAAGTAAATTGTTTACCCTGTATCTAAAAACACATTTTATACCCAGTGCACTACTTGGCAGTGGGGAATTTCTTTTCCTAAAATTAATTTTGAAACTGAATTACATCATGTGTAAATGGATCTGATTTTTCAGATCATGATAAATCTTAGAGCTACTACTTTCTTGAGAACTCATGTAGAAATCACAAGATAATTAAAATTTAAGGTTTGTGTTCCAAAAGAAATAGCAAGTCTCCAAGGAGAAAGATAATTCTAGGCCTTTAAAAGGAAAGGGTGATATAACCGTACACTAAAGTTTTAATAAGAACTCCGGGTTTATTTTATGTGACAGCTACAAATTAATTGAAAATAAAAATGAAACAGTTCTTTCATAAATCTTTTTTGAAGTAAATTGCATTGTTCGAAATGCACTGTAAATTTCATGGATGTAAGTGGCCTTGATAGCTGTGATAAAATTTGGTTATCATGAAAGTTGTTTATGGTAACAATTTTGAAAATTCTGAATAGAAATAGATTTTAGGCTACTTTCTATGGATAAACACTGTCCAGTATTTATCTCATAGTTCATTCTATAAAAAGCACTTTCAAAGTTAACTCATGTTCTTTTAATGTTGGGTGGCTTTGAGTAAAATACTTTGTCACATCTTAATCTGAAATATCTTTATGTATATGATTTGCTCTTCATAGATATACACACAGTGCTATTTTTTGTGACCATCAGCCTTGTACTCTCAAATGGCTCACTGCTCTGTTGAACAAGGTAGAAAAGAATTCCATCCCCCAAAATAATGTTGCCTCATTATTCCCAAACATAAAACTAATGTATCAAAGTAAAAGTATCACCGTGTTTCTTTGATAAGATCACATGTAAATATAAATAAAACATATATCAGATCTCTGGCTAAAGAGAAAGGCTATTGAGGAAGACAAATGTGTATCATTATTTTTTTTTTTCTCTGACTAGCAGAATTCACCAATACAGTAGAAGTTCAAATAGCAGAATTCTGTATGATCTACTTGAGGTTTCCCTTGAGGTTATACTTGAGACAAGGACTTGGAAGTGAGCAGTTTCCGAGGGAGGTTCAGAAAACACTGGTGAAGGTGGCACTGGAGAGGCTCAGGGAGGTGAAGGCAGACACTTAGGAGCACTTTACAAATGCTATCAGAGTGTGTGTCTGGAGAACAAGCCTGCAGGAAGATCCTGGAACATGTGCAAAGCACACACCTATGAAAGATCTCACCCAGGGGAGGAGCAGATACGTGATACTCACAAACTACCTTCTCAGAGCTATTGGATGTAGAAATTTTGGATAAGAGCAGGTAGAGACAGTGGGATTGATGTGCTAACTCCTGGCAATTCTAGACTGCTATGGTTGCATAAAAATAGATCTCTTTGATTCAGAAATGAAGTCTTTGGAGCACATAGATACAAATAGAGGTAGATAGCTTTGCTTCAGGTCATACAAGAAAATATGTAGAATGAGGAAGGAGTACTAAACAGCGTTTGATAAATAAGCTATGGAGTAATAAGATACTGTGGGATTTGAGCTTTCTGAAGATTTAACAAAAATAGGAATTGTGACTCGTGTTGTTACATTTATTCTAAAATGTTACTTTTTAAAATGTTTACAAGTGAATTGCTGGGGAGTATAATATATATCCTTCTCTGAATATTCACAGACTCAGGATCCTTTAGGTCAGATTTCTTTAGGAAAAATATCTACTATACAGATGCACAAGTTGTACTTAACAAAAACAATGAGGCACTGACTTCAACAAAGTTTTCAACTACTGGAAATCAGAAGTGGGATTTGTTTCATGTGATATGCCACATTCCATTAACTCAATTTATCTAAAGAAAAATAAACACGATCTCAATTAATTGAAGGATGAGCCAAATTAATCTCTGTTCATGAGGTTTAATTATGGTTTCCTAAATGAGACCCATTATTTCACTTAGTCATTTAAGCATCCATTTGAGCAAAAATATTAGGAATTATTTAGCATACATCATGAACCATAGATCTACTAAATTCATGGTATGAAGCAGTCTCAAACCAATTTTGTTTTTCAATACCAGGCATTGAACTCAGAACCTTGTGCTTGCCAGGCAGATGCTTAAATTTTTTCTCTTTTCTTTTTTTTTTTTTTTCCAGACTAATGTAGCAGGCAATGATACAGATCATCAGGTAGGGGAAGTGCCAATACAAACCAAAAGCACACAGTTTGAAGTGGGCCTGGAATTCCTAACCATGATTATCAGTGTCTGAGATAGGGCCCCTGGAGTTGACCTCTGGACCAGGGAGGCTTCCACTCGCTGGCCCTCGGACAATTCCCTTCCTCCTCGCCTTTGTTTTTTCTTAGGTGATCCTACCTACTTTGCACTGCCTTCACAGGACCCAGTCACCTCAAGTTTCTGTTTCCAAGTAAGCCATCTATTGTGAAATTTATCCTACATTTAAACATAATGCCTTGCTTGTTTAAACGAATACCTTACAGTTAACATAGACAGAAGTCTATTATGTATAATTCCTTTAGAAATTCATTTTATCGTTGTTTTCCTTAGCTCAGTTGTGGCTACTCCATTGCAGCCATCACCCAACCTTCAAATTGTAGTGTTCGCTTGGGTTATTCTCTAGAACTTGATATTTACTTTGTCATCCTATCATCTCCAAATATACTGAGTATAAAATGTCTTCTCAGCTTGTCCACTATTATCATTGTGTTACCCTTCCTGTATTATTTCGGGAGCTTCAGATGTGTCTCGTGGCTTCCTCTTGAAAAAATGTTTTCACAAAGAGTAACTGGTTTGATCTTGCTCCAGTAAGTTACAGTATCTTACTTGGTTTAAATTCCCTGCATTCCCTCATATTTAACCTATAGTACATGTTTGCATTGCTTTATTTTTGCCACTCCACCTACTACCTTTCTATTCATTAATTTAGTTACTTCCCTCATGACTGTGCCATTACAGTTTTTTGGTCCTTTGTTATCTAGGAAATGTAGTGTCTCATGCCCAATTCTATCTTTATATTCTGCTTATTCTCTTTGTTAGAGTGTTGCACTCTCGTCAGGCCATTTGGGGATGTGATGAATTTACTTTCTTTTACCTTCTTTTACTTCATTTACTTTCTTTTTACCTTCTTGAAGTCTTTGCTTAAGACTCATCTTTCTCTATCACATTATGGTCATAATGACTCTGCTTTACTGCTTCCCATACATTTTTCTGTCTTTCAGCACATTGTGTAATTTAAAAATAGTATTTTAGTACGTATCCCCTCTCACTCAATAGGATAAAGCTCCACAAATGCTGCTGTCATTTTGTGTCCTTCTCAGATATTTACTAAGAGTGTATATACACTCTTAGTAAATATATATAAATATATAAAAAATATATAAAATATGTAAATATATATTTTTTATTATTCACATATATTCTTTCCTTTTTAATTTAATATTTATTTATTTATTATTATTATTATTTTTTGTCTTGAGACAGGGTCTTGCTGTGCAGTTCAGGCTGGCCTTGAGTCCACTTTTATAGCCCAGGCTGGTCTCAAACTCGCACCAGTCCTCCTGCCTCAGCCTCCGGAGTGCTGGGATTACAGGCGTGCACCACCACGCCCAGCTTCTTTTTAATTTTAATGAGAAAGGAATAGTAGTGAGACAATTTCAAAGCAGGTTAGAAGGACAGCCACAATCATTAATACATTGCATATTGTTGTCTTCCTTGTAGTTATTCAGAGTACAAGATGCAGACATGAAGTCTTTTCTAAAAACTGGTAGTACAAATGTTTCTTCTCATTAAATTAAGTGAAAGTAGCTATGTATATAGTCCATTAGTCTATAACAGTATTGAGTTAGCAGCAGAATTGGCAATGTTGGAAGCTGTTGACTTGAACCTTTTACAGCTTAGCATATTAACATGGCTTTCCTTTTTTTTTTTTTTTTTTTTTTAACCAAGGATTCAACTCAGGTCCTTGAGCTTGCCAGGAGGCAGGTGCTTCTTCTACTGAGCTATCTCCCCAGCCCATGTATTTCCCTTTTATATCTTGTGGTTAGACTTCTCTGCTGGATGATTAAGACCAAGATAAAACAAGATCTATATAACAAAGATTGTAATTTTTCTACCTGATAAGGTCTGTCAAATCCCCTCAAGATTTACCCTAAAATCATGTACAGAAATTTGTAGACCTTTCTTTGTAATTGTCAGCCATCTAGAATAGTGATGGCCATTGCTCGAGCAGTTGGTTCTCTATGAAAGCCTGAAAGAATATTTTTTCTCTAGGTGACTCTCCCTTGGCACACTACACATCGTTGATTCCTTTCCTCTGTGGCCCCATGTTCTCTTTGAACAGAAAATTTAGGATACAACTGAATAATAGGATGTTATAGTACAGGGTCTCTTATGTCCAGAGCCCTCACTGACCTTGAAAGGCTAGAGCCACTATATTGGCTATCCTTATAGCCCTTCTTTTTCTTAAATTAAGTTATTAACTCTCCAGAAGAGAAGCTTAATGATATTATTACCCTATAACATAGACACTTGAGGTTAACATCACTATCTTTTTGAATATCAAAAGCCTTAGACAGAGCATGGGACCATCACTCACTGATATTCTGATAAATCCTATAGATAATGAAAGAAACAGTTACACATTTTCACACAGAAACTTAGAAATCTAACCATATACAAAATTTTAGCAGGTAAACCCTATGACATTTTTTCCTTGTCTCTTTTTTTCTTTTATTATCTTTTTTAAAACAAATATTCTGGTCTTCTACATGAGTGCTGCTTCTAATATCCTATCAATTATTGCTATCTACCCTCTCAAGTAAATGTTCAATGATTTTTTTCTACTGAAATATTATCTCAGGTACTGTTCTCTCATTGCTGGGGCAAATATCCAACACTCAGATGAAGGAAGGAAAGGTTTATTTAGCTCACAGTTCCTGGAGGCTTCAGTCCATACTCAGCTGGCTCCAAGGTAGAGTGGTACGTGGCAGAGAGCAATCCTTTCATGGCAGTGGCAAAGAGCAAAAGGGCAGGAGCATAGGCAACAAATGGTAACAGAGAGGAAGTCTGTCCTCTGTCTCTTATGTTACATTCAGGCTATCCACCCCAGGATACGTGTAGCACTCACCTATAATCCCAGCAGTACTAAAACCCAAAATTCCAGTCCTGGTCATGAATTAATCTCAAACTCTAGAAGTTCCCATCCTGTGACTGCATGAGGTTTTGAGGGGACAACTGGACACAAACCATAGAAATATGTTCTTTTCACATTAATATAAACCATTCTTTCAGTTATCAGTATACATTACTTCTTAATATGTAAAGAGCCTTGCATCTATAATATTCTATATTCTTTAAAATTTATCTCCATCAGAAGATGGAGTATGGTATGAAATAAAGAATTGTTTTTAATCTATACTTTGGAAGGTTCCTTTTCTTTCTGGGAAAGTATTACTACTAGATCTGTATTAGAAAAATAACCTAATAAATAACATACTGAGTAACTCCAATGTGGCAAGCATTATATGTATTACTTCATTCAAGCTCATGATAATATCCTGAGTGGTGTCCCCTCCTTTTTAATGATTTGAAAACTGGAAGTGAGAGAAGTGTAGTAACTTGCCAAGTCCCACAGAACAAATAGAATAATTTGAAGTTGGGCCTTAGGGTTTTCTGACTCAGTGTCCCTTAATATTTAATGATTACCTTAACTTGATAAATCAGAATCTTTTATGAGAAAATTGAAAATAAGCAATAGTCTCAGAGTCTAATAAATAAACAAAAATGCTTTCTTAAAAATATAATTGTATCCAAGAAACAGTATCATATCTTAATATTTATGCTTTCAGAGAGCTTAACATAAACATCTTCATGGATGCAGAGAAGGTTTCATTAGAAGTAAGCAGAATGATGAGAACTATTATTATAGAGAAAGTAAATTAATGATAATTTACAGTAATTAATTAATCCAAACATCTTGGTGCTATAATAATAGTGGGCATATATATCAAGTTTTTCAAGATATTTTTACAGTAACAACACATGTTCACTAATGGAAATTACCTTTGAAGTATGTCATTGTTAGTTCACATTCTTCCTTGAAACACATGCAAACATCAGTTTGAGTTTTCATGAGAATGATCTACTCCTTGTGCCCCTTTTCAGAAAAGTTATGAGCTACTTTTGTGGTACATTTATCTTTTTCTCGAAGCTAACATTTTTTGAAAATCTCTAACATATGTATTGTTATATGTAACCCTATTTCTGTCTTTGCTTTTGTTTTTCTCACTCTTGCTTTTACTCTTCAAAATAAAAGAAACTTATAATAAAAAATTAATACTTTCTTTGTGCACATGACCTGTACTGATACAGAAGTATTTATTAAGTTTCTCTTAACTGAGTTAATTTTTTCTTTACTTTATTCCTAGATTATTAATTTGTTCCATTTTTTTTACTCTCTTCTATAGATGTTTTGTGCAACTTTTCCAATGTAATAATCAATTTTGGAGAAAAAGGAATATCTGAACTTCATCAAAATATTCTATAGTAATTCAATACTTTTCTCTCAGTCTCAAATCAACCACAAAGATAAAAACCCCCAGAGCACTGTACGGACAAACTTAGAAATGCAGCGTCTCACTCAACAAGACATTTATTTACAGAGAAGAAGTAATCTTTATATTTTTCTCATTTCATACATGAGAAAAATAAGGTTCAAAAAGTTTAAATAACTCTCAGGAAAAGCTCAAAATTTTTCTTCCTCTAAGAAATGACATAGGACCACCAATTCTCAGCTCTCAATGTTCTATTTATTTATTAAGTTAAATAATAATTTTTGAAAATAGAAAACTAAAAATTATAATGGTAACTTTCCACTATTATTCCTACAGACATTCAGGAGTATCAGTAAGATTATGACAGGCTTATTTTGATTTATAATGTTTTCACAAACGAATATATTAACATATTTCGGTTTGGAGCAGCAAAAATGTTTGTCTTTCAAACTTTAGTTTTATTTTTAAAAACTAATAGTTATAAAGATAAATTAATTTTTAATTAATTAATTTATTTATTTTTATTTTTCTTCTTTCATGAGCCCTTCTATTCAGTGATCCACTCACTGGCCTTCAGTCAGCATCATTCTGAAACTTAGATTTGCTGCTGTTGTCTTTTTTTTTTAAAGAATTTTTATTTTATTTTATTTTATTTTCTTGTTTCAGAACCTTTGTTTATTCACTCATTTTTATGGCCGGCTCAGCCCACCCAGAGGGCAGGGCTGGCACAGCATGTGGTGCCGGGGATGGAACCGCGGTCCCTGAAGCGGCCCAAGCTTTCCCAAGCAGGCGCTTTAGACCACTGAGCCATTAAGTTCAACATAACATCATATTTTCTTCTTTAAATTTTTTTTAAATAAAAACGTCTAATGCTTTTTTCGTAGATCATGTTACAGAAAGTAGGCTAAAGGGAGTTGAAGCAAATAGAAAGATTTCATGTAAAAGAAGTCTGCTTATCCTTAGTTGTCTTCTGCAAACGAACACGTATAGAATAGTCTACCTACTTGTTTAGCTATCTAGTTTAACACAGTTCCACTGAATGATTCTGTTAACCAAAACTTCAATGTGTTGAAGTTTGACCTTTGAATTACAGTTTATATGCATAGATTAACCGCTGTCACATAGGCTTCTTTTTAAGTTTTTCATCATATGAATTAAAGATTACTAGAGCATTCTTTTTTTTTAAGATTTCTACTAGGAGTGTGTAACGTTCAGAAAATATAGTTTAGCCCAAGGAAAATAAATCCCAAAGATAATAGAGCTGATGGCGCTAGACCCTGAACATATTGCCCACCAAGTTGATGCTACACCTACAAAGCATTAATTTAAGATTGTACCCTCAGCAATCATGATATCAGCTAACAGTACGCCACCTTACAGCATAACATATACGTTGTCATTGTCTACAGCCAGGCAGTAGGCAGAGGTGAACATAGCATATGTCCAAATCATAAAATGGTACAAAGGCAGATCAGAAAGTAATCAATATCCTAAGAAACTGTTTGATTATCACTATGGAGTTGGTAAAAGCACCAGTTTCCCTCTATGCAATGTTTGCCAAAAAGAAAGAGTTTTGTGGATGTTCATAGGTGGTAAGACTAATTTAGTGTCACTTACCCAAAACTCTTCAAAGAGCAAAATAGAATAGAAGCATCAGAATATATTTCACACATTACAATAAATTTAATTGCTGTGAAAATATTTATTTTTGTATGTGTGTTGTATGTTCTGTAATGCTTTTAAATGTGTTTCAGAATGGTGTGAGAAACATTGGCTCAGGATATTTAAATTAGATTTGTTACCAAAATGTCTTACTATTCTCATTTATCATCTTAGAAATACGTCTAGCACATGCAGTCTTGTTTATACATAATAACATTGACACATCACAGAACTTAATTTTTAAAAATAACTTCCAAAATGTCCCTAGAACATGACAACTACCTATAATATTCAGTATTATTGTTGCTCTTTTAACAATGTGTGAATGTATTTCACCAGATCTTCTCTTTGTCATTTCTTCCAGAACAAATTTTCTTACATGCTAAGAAATTAATGACAAAATGTCAGCATAACTGTATTTACTCCTGGTTTATCTTGTTACCATACTTTGGGATATAGGACAATATTTTGCTATTATTCCAGTTTCACACACTTCATATAGTAGAAGAACAACTTTTAAGTATTTGAATAAAATATAGAGAGGAGAGAAATTGGATAACAAAATAAGGTCACTTCTGAAATGAATCAGGGAACTATCTAGTCCATAATTTTGTGAGTTTGGTAATGGTTGTGTCTTCTAATACATACAATGTGATGTTATTCTGGGTATTTGGATTATACAGCCAAGCTGTCTTCTCACAGGAAAAAAAAAAAAAAATATATATATATATATATATATATATATATATATATATATACACACACACACATATGCATCCCACATCCTCTTTTAGAGAATTAATAACCCTTCATGAAATGGATCCTGCATTGGTGATTTCAAAGTTTGAGGGAAAGGTGGCATTCCTAACTTTTCAGGAGAATCTGGGTGTGGGCCTTTTACTCCCCTTCTGACCCTGACTCTTCAGTGTGACTAGTGGGAGGAGAAATGTATATTTTCCTGTAGCCAAGATTTGGCTCTGTTTGCATAATGTACTGTGGAAGAGACAGAGGTAGATAAGCACAGAAGAGCAAGTGAAGATGGTCCAATTCATTGAAGAGGCTCAGGACTGGTTAAAGAACAAGGGACTTAGCGAGACCCTGGATTCTGTAACTGATAAAGCTCATTGTGGTGAAGCAATGCATCAAGAAGTAACGGAGGAGAACAGATTTTGGATGGCTTTTGAATACTTTTCTTACCATGTGATGAAATGGTTGTTTAAAGCAGCTGGCTGGATTTAATTATTTTTATTTCATTTTTTTTTTAAAAACGTGGTTACTCATAGACACATTTATTTTGCAAAATCAGCTCCTTGGTAGTATAATATAGAATGCCTCATTAGTAATGGAAAATGGGCTTAAGATTGGAGCAAGAATGTTCTGAATATTGTTTTTAGATGTAGAAGAAGATAGCAGGGAAGATTATAGAACCTCTTGTTTTCCCCTGGAGAACTTTAAACTAAGAACAAACTTTTTATTTAATTCACAGCTTTCACATAAGCTCTGTCCTTCTTTGCTGGAGTTGCCCCTATAAAGTTCCACACCTTGTTCTACCTCAAGCTGTCTTTGCTTGGGAAGGCTGCAGGAGAGATTGAAAACATGCATTAGATGTGGCCCAGGGGTGTGAGTCCACCATACCAAATGCCTATATTGCACCCAATTTCTCTGTTGTCTTCAGTTTGCCATTTTCATTTCTCGTTTAAGGGCGCTGGGTTACTGCATGGAATTTACAAAGTGGTCTCTAGCTCATCAGGAACAGCCAAACCTGATTAACAAATGTTTGGAAATTGATGTTTGCTGCCCCTTGTGTATATCAAAAGAACAAGTTCAACCTGGATAGCTCAGAGAATAAATCATTTACAACAGTGGCAAGAGATTCAGCCAACAGATATTTATGGCCTGCTTCATGTGTCATGCACTGTGCTAGGCACAAAGAACAAGCTTTGAAGAAGTCAGCCATGTGATCACCACAGCAAGAGAGTCTGCAGAGTTAAAAAAAAAAATAAAGTCGCAACCTCTGAATCAGACACTTATTTCTGCTTGCTGATGCTACAAAAGGCCATTTTTAGTTTCTAATGTCTTGCACTTTGCAGGTGGGATGGCCTTTCCTACTCGAGAAATGGTTCCATCTTTGCTATGAAATTTTCTCAGCCTGAAAGTATGTTTACTAAGATGCTATCTTTAGGGCATTCTAAAGAAAGGCAAACTACAGCACCAGAAACCGCACAGCTGAGATGTCTGCATGTGCCTCCAACTCAGATCTGAGGGTGAAGCTGAAGCATCGGCCACAGCTGGAAGAATGGGGAGCGGGGCACAGACACTGGGCAGAGTTTGTTCATTTCCTCTTGTGCGATCTCACATCTTTCATTTTTGAGCATCTCAATACATAGTTGAGATTTTTCCAGATTCACAATCAACTCTGATTATCTGCCTCCTCTCTCCATTTTTCCTTTTTTAGTTTCTTGGATGCTGCTAGAGGAAAAAGATTAAAAATTATCTGGCATGGAAGATTCTTGCCTTTCTTTTTTTTTTTTAGGTCAAAGTATTTGTCTAAGATTTGACAAAAAGGAGAGAATAAGGACAAGGAATAAAGAAAGGAAATTTGGTTTCTTTTCAAATGTTTTACATCCCTGATCTCATGTAAATCCTTTCAGTGCATCTAGAAATAATATTTAACAATGTCGAGCAGATAGTGAGGTTTTGGTGAGAAAAATTATTGTATAGAGTTTACCCTCTTTTACTCCATCATGATTTCATAGTCTTCTATTTTTCTTGGGATTTAATGTGTGTGGACAATTTAGCTTATAACAATAGTTCAGTTGCTTTAAGATACAAGTGACTTTTTGCTTACCTGAGCATCGAGTCTTAAACACACAGTAATTAGCCTAATACTATGCATGCGTACAACAAGATCCAGAGAGATGAGGGGATTTGCTAGCGCACAACGCTGAGCTTCACAGCTTGGTCTATAGTCTCATAGCTCCATCTTCCTTGGATCCAGTTTCTTCTTCATCCTGCACAGAAGGTTCCTGTGGTTTACTGCAAGACATGTTCAGTTAAGAGATTTGTCAAAAAATTAAATATGGACAAAAACAAATGTGGCTAGATCTGGATAAAAACAGAAGCTTTACAATGTAAATGAGAGGGAATAAAGCAAACGACAGAATCACAGTGCTCTCTACTTTACTCAGATGCAGAAAGACATTGAAACACCCTGAAAGACTCAAATGATGAAAGACCAAATGCATGAGATAATTAGCTGACTCTGACATGGAACAGAATGACTGCTAGGTCCTACACCTAGATTCAGAAAGTGCACAAAGATAGGACTGGGGGTGAAATGACTTAGCAGCAGCATGTGTAAAAGGAGATGTAGCATTTAGCTGACATTAAGCTCAGTAGAAGCTCACAGTCATGTGCCTGCCAAAAAGGCTGATGGGCCCTGAGGGCTTCGTGTTATACACACACACTGGAAGGGTGTAGTCAGCCCTGTGGGCCCCACCTGGATCCCTTTGCAAAGTATGGTGACAAATAAGACAGTAGGAGCTAGAATGATGAGAGAAAACTGAGAGAAATGAAAATGCATATGTTTAAAAGTCCTAGGAAATGCTGGTACCTGAAATAACAGACTTAACCCAAAGGGATTAGGGTTGTGCTACAAGGTCAAGAAGAAAGAGAAGCATTTGTTAAGATAAACTGGAAAATAATATAGGCTCTGAAGTTGGGCCGCTCTAGTTTAAAATTATAGCTTTATTAAAGGATTACTTTATAAGGTCAACAAGTTTAGTGTTCTTTTCATCTCTTTTTCTGTATGAGAGAATTTTCTACCTTAGTGACTTACTGTGATAATTAGAAACAATGTACTCATATGCCTAAGACATTTATTATCAAGGTGTGTACTCAGAATTCACAGGAGCCAGGAAACATTCAAAGGCATTTAGAGTATATTGGCCAAGACTAGGAAGGAAGGAAGGAATGACATTATGGTTACTGAAAACTTTGGAGGAACCAAGGGATGACAGGGAATGTAGGAAATTGCATAGAGCTGTGAGTCATCCAATGATGGACTGGGCTGCTTTGGATTCTGGGAAATGTGACAAATGTCTTAGATGCTAGCTGTATGCCACGAAAATGAACACATTAAGGAAAAAGTCTAAAGCACAGAGCACTTGTTTCTTCTTTCAAGAATCTTACCCACATTATTTTCTCTTACACATACTGTAAGTATTTAGGAAAAATGCATTTTCTTTTTAAAAAAAGAACAAACCTCTTAAAATCCCACTTAAAAACCCTCTTCTGGATTTTTGTGTACTTCAAAATTTTCAGACACGCTATTTTACCAGGCAGTTAGATGAACTAAAAGATATAAATATTCTGTTTAAAGACTATGAGTTTTAGAATTTTTGCTGATATTCAGTAATTTCCATGTCCAGAGCTTTAAACAATATGTTAGGTAGACCTTAATATCATTCTTATTTTAAATCTATGCAAAGTAGAAAAAGTAGATGAGTGTCACTGGGATTCTGTAGCAAAGGCTATTTTTACTTTAAAATTTTTACTCACTTATGTATTTCATATACAAGGAAGAATATCAGAAATGAGTATTTTTCTCAACAAGTATTTGTTGAATGAATCAATGACCTGTTAAGTACTGGTAGCAACTAAATTTAGTTTCTCTAGAAAGCACACATTTAATGACTCAGGTCTAAATTTTCCTTAGGAGAATTTAGCAAGCAGATGGAATATTTTAAAAGAATCTACATTATATTTAATTGTTGTGTTAAGCATACTCTCACTAATCCATAGATATTTCTCATTCCTCTTCCTTGTCTTCTGTCACATTTGTTCAAGTGAATTTTTCAAGTTTTATAGGCAGATAACCTGCAACAGGTTCATCAGCATCACTTGGTGACTTTAAAATATAACTTCTTAAGCAGTCTGAAGTTATTTCCTGCAGGTGACTTATTTTACCTTACTTTACTCATTTCATTTCATTTTATTATTTTGCTGTTCTGGGGATAGAACTCATGACCCTGTGCTTGCCAGGCAGGCACTGTGCTGCTGAGCCATATCCCCAGCACCCACTCAAGTGATTTTAGTACAGTTATAAAAACTGAGCACAACTAATCTGAGAAGGCATTGCCTGTTAAAGTCTCTTGGTTGGACTATGTCTTGCAACAAAAACAAAAAGTCAAAACCCTGTGCAACAGTTACCCCATCCTACTCTGTAACACTGACAGAACCAGAATCCCTGCAATAACATTTTAGAGATATGGGGTGTTTTATTATTCCTCCCTTCCTCTCGCACAGAGTGACTACTGTGGATTGAGCCTAACTGTGGCTCTCAGGTTCATATTTGGAAAACGTTGGTCTAGCTGACTTCTTTTCTGGAGTTGGCTGAAGATGCCATGCTTTTTTAGGAGCTTCAACAAGCAGTAGCTGGGAGCAACCAGACTGGAGCACTAAATTCTATCATTCTTCCTCCACTATATGCATTAATTTCCATTTCTTGTCTAGATTTTGTGTGAGCCTCAGTTTCACCTTCTAAATTTTACTAAGTGTCTGTCTTGATGGCAAGCCCAGTTCGGATTATCCATATTTCTAGATTCATCTTGACACAAAACCACTGAAATGGTACCCGCTTAGGATCCCGCAAGAATATAGCAGTATGAAAATCTTGACATTTTTCAATAGTATTCATAACTCATTATACTGAGTCTGTCTAGCATCATAGTTGCTCTGTTTGCTTTGCCACTAAAAAGTTTGCTAATCAATTTATATTAATGAAGTTACAAAAACTTTTACAATTGCTTTCTTCTATAACCAGGTGCTAAGCTAAAATTCCTAGCTTTACAGATTACTCAATGTGTCAATATGCTTTGCTACATTGGATAACTTGAGGTAAATTCTTAGAGCTCCTGATCATCTTAAGTAAACAAGTCAAGCCTCACCTCTTCCAGAGAGTGTATATTATCCAGAGAAAGCTCTGAAGTATTCATTTCTCCAGCATGTTTATTCCTGAAAGAGCTCAAACGATGTTTCTATTAGAAATTTAAAAAAAAACTAAGAATAACTATCCTGACAATACTATTATAAAGACATTCAGAAAACATATATACTGTATATTTTCCAAGTCCTTATTTGCCTTAATAGCAATGTGCTATTAATCAAATTGAAATAAGCTAAATATTCATGCTAGACTTTTTCATTGAAATAAAATTATTTTCTACTGCAACAAAAAAGCTTGACTTGACAGCAAATAGAAATACAAAATACCTCACATAAATTTACTACAAAAATAAGATCTTTCACATTTGCTTTTCAATCTTTGTTCCCTAAAATAAATTCATAGATACAATCAGTATAATGTACATCAAAACAGTGGTTAAAAATAAGAATAGTGACCTCACTCAGGCAAGACAATTCGTATTTGTCTTCGTTAAGTAACATGAATATCATATAGAGCATGGTACACCTTATGTAATATAGTGAGTATGGCAATGATATTTGTATAATTATTTATGAGTTTGTATATTAAAATAAATGATGGGAATTATGGAAATTAACATTAGCATTGTTAGAATAAAATAGCACAACACATTTTAATTCTTCTTGGTGTTTAAAGGAAAACATGTGAATCTTTAAATATAATCCTTAGAATAAAATATTAATAGAAATGTTCAAAAGGCCAGATTTCCAGTCCCAATTTTACTTCCAGAAATTAGGTTCTTCCACAGAAAAAATGAGAATTTTATTTTCCTTTCCATATATAACTTATTCTGATGTTTGACCAGATTAGTTTACTATCTTATAATAAAATAGCTAAATAGCAATAATTATTAATAAACTTGAACTCATGTATTCAGGTTTAAGCAAAGTAATGCATAAATGCATTGCTACTATTACTATTCATGAATCTCTTTCTTTGAACAGAATTGGTATATTTGTTTTTAAGACATTTGTTATCAGCCAGAGTGATTTTCATGTATTCATGAGAGCTCTCTTTTTAAATTTAATTTTGAGGATGGGGGATGAGAAGAGCAAATAAAAAAAAAAAGACAATATATGGTGAAGGGTGGTTCTGCACCCTACGCTTTCCATGAATTTGTGAAAATTTTGTTTTTCTTTCTTTGTTCGTGCTACAGTTTCACATAACATGCTACAAATATGATGTCAAGTGAAACAAAACTTAAGAAGTTAAAAAAGGCTACTTGGTGGGTTACTTATAGTACAGATGCTGCAGTATGTCTGAATTTTGGTGTTCTTCAGAGAAATCTGACCTAGCTTGCTGCCTTTTAAATCAACAGATTGGACAGTGACCACTGTACCTTTTTGAAAGAATAGTGTTACCAGCTAAGAATGTGTCAGTGCAATTGCAGTAAAGAGTGCAGGCATTTTAGGCCTGGTGGAAGTCAGTACTCAGGGCATAGTATTTTTAATACCTTTATAATATAATTTGTAATATAAGAAGACATGGTTCCATATTGCTCATTACCAATAACTATGGATGAAGGCTATCTCCATACTGAGCAATTGGTTTTAGAAAGGAATGTTTTGAAAATAAATCAGGTGAATAAAGTGTCTTTAATTATATGTTATTATGGTTTAGATGGAGACTATCTCACCAAAGCATTGTGCACTCACAGGTGGGCTTTGTGGAATCTCACTGAGTAATGGGGTACTCTACTCATTATTGGAATCGTCTCTTGGTGATACATGGCTGCTGTGCCTGTGGAAGGTGGGCACTGCCCTGGTCAGAAGAGTGAGTCATTGTGGATATGGGCTGCAGAGCTCCTTCTCTGTTTCCTGGTAGAGAAGCTTTACCTCCACTATGCTCCTCTGCTGTAGCATTTGTGTCTGGGAGCCATAGGACCATGGACTGCAATGGCGGTCAAATTAAGCCACTCTTCCTTTAATGTGTGGGTGTCAGTTATTTTGTCCCAGAGACAAAGTAAGTACAACATAGAGGTAAGTATGCCTTTATTTGTATACAGGGATCTATCAACCATATGAGGAACACAGTTGAAAAGGTAGACAAGGGGCTGGGGAGATAGCTCCGAGGCACAAGTGCCTGCTGGGCAAGTGCAAGATCGTGAGTTCGAACCCTGGTCCCCCCACAAAAAAAAAAAAAAAAGAAAAGGTAGACAAATCTAAGACATTATTCCTTTCATCCCCAAATTTGCAGTTTCCAAAGGTGAAAATAATAACAACACAAAGTTAAAATGATATGAATATATATTTTTATAATGGTTAACATGTATAAAATGACTACAGATAATATAGGTGAAATATGTTATTAGCATTAAACATTGAATTATATATATTTAAATAGACCTACTCTCAAGGTGGAATCTTAATCAGATCTTTGAGGTGGAACTAATATGAATAGGAGGAAGAG
Organism: Myocastor coypus; assembly: GCA_004027025.1. NCBI lineage: Eukaryota > Metazoa > Chordata > Mammalia > Rodentia > Myocastoridae > Myocastor > Myocastor coypus. Next base: position 54,315 of record PVJA010003357.1, read on the forward strand.
GAAGAAAAGAAAGGTAAAGGCCAATACCTTCGTGGTACCAAACAATGATATGATGTAAAATAGTGTCATGTACCTTATGAAAATAGTGATGGTAGACTTGGGCAAGGTCACCAAAAGAACTATTCTCGCAGAGGAAAACAGAGAGAACTTATATTGAAGGAACTGGGGAGTGAATGTTGGGTGCTGGGAAATATACTCTGGCTCTTCAATTTGAAGAGATGGGAATAAATCCTGCTCTGTTTTTCCATTTATTTATTAGAAGAATGAAAAGTAGTATTTTTTTAACTAGGAAGAGCCACATAAACATTTGAAATTGCTTCTTGTTGAGGTATCAGCTTTCCTTCATGACATTTCATGAGTGCTTGGTAATGAACTTGCGTAGCGATATAATTTTCAAGTAGAAATGTTTATATGAGTCAGCACTGCACTTACTCCATTATTGTGTGTGCATCACCTGGTTCTCAAAAACGACTTAAGAGTTCAGGTTGCCCTTTCTGCATACATTTGCTCTGATGCATTGGCTCTTAACGTGCTCCAAATGTTTATGTGCAACCAGGGAAGGGGTAGCACAGAGTAATGTGACTGTAATTATGAGGCTTTCTGGGACATTTTAAAACAAAACAGCATGTAAAAACTACGGGAGTGCAAATCACTGAGAGGAAAATATCCACCAATAGAGGAAAATAGGGCCTCATGATCCTAGTGGAGAAGCATACCACACAGACATATGCCCCAGACAGCTCCAGGGGATGACTTGTCAGTGGTTACCAGCACAGTTTTGCTACCAAACTGCCTGAGTTGAGATCTTGGGTTCATCACTGGCCTACCTGTGTGACCTCAGGAAATTCTCTATAAGTCTGGGCCCCCCAACTGTCCCGTCACAACCTTCCTTATAAAGGTCTCTGTGACAATCTTAGACCAGTGCTCAGCAGGAGGTGTCATGTAGACAGAGTAAGCATGCAACTTGTCACCGAAAACAGGACAGTGTCCAGAGTGAGTGGTAAGAGCACAAAGTTTATATGGTATGTTGAAATGTTTATTTATTGGCTGCAAAGTTTTCTGTATAGACACATAGATTAATTGAGTGATCTTTAAAAAATGAGAGAATATATATATATATATATATATATATATATATATATATATATTCATGCATCTTGAAATAAAAAGAAAATTGTTTATTGAACTTCATAGAGTGGGTTAGAACAGTATTTTATTTTACTTTCGTCAATCATAGTTTTCTTCATTCATTTCTTTTATTGTGTTGATGTTTTGTCTCTAGTATATACTATTAAATTAGAATTTACCTGTTACACAATTCACAAGTTGAAAATGTACAATTCAATAGTGATAGAGTTCTGTGAATTTTGCTACATAAGCTCTCTGTTTTTTACTTCTTGGAGTTACCTGTGAAGTTCTTCCAAGCTCTTCATTTATGTTTAACTTGAAAATATTGATGTCTCCAGTTGATTCCTCCAACAGGACATCACCTGTTTTCAGTGCAGGGTGTCAAACCCAGGGACTTGCACTTTCTAGCATGCACTTTACCACTGAACTTACATTAGAGACCCAGGGTAATAACATTTTAAAAGAAAAAAAAAATGATCACTTGATAGCTGCTGGATTAGCTAGTATTGTAAAATTATGGCTATTCTTACTAAAGAAAAGATACTCTCCATTCTAATTTGATTTAATGTGTATATAAAATCAAGACCAAGCAAGCTGGGAAATCTGAGAAGTGAGCAGGATATGGTGCTAAAATATTATTTATTTAAATAATAACATGACCTGTACCTGCTAATGTTCTATCCGACTTTATTACATACAAATATAATATGCCTATATAATTTTAAATTTTCTACTGGCCATACTAACACCATATAAAATTATATAAGTGAAAAACTTAAAAAATGAAAATATGTATATATTCCTTTTTAAATCTTTTCATTGAAACTACCTTCTTCATTTTCATTACATTTTTTTCTTTTTCTGAAGAGAAATCTGCCATTATTCTGATGGGCTTTCCTTTAAATGTGATCTGTTTCTTTTCCCTAGCCTAGCAGCTTCTAGTATGTTATTCTTCTGCTGGATTTCTGAGATATTGACTATTATATGTCTGGGTGTGCTTTTAGTTGGGTTGATGTTATTTGGAGTTCTCTATGCTTCAGTTACCTGAATGTCCATTTGTTTTCTCATATTTGGGAAATTTTCTGCTGTTACTTCTGCCCATATTCTATATCACTTGTATTGACTCCTTCTTTCTCATAGATTCCTATTAATCTCGAATTCATTTTGCATCATCTTGCACATGCTGAATTATTTTTTCCTGTATCCTGTTCTTTTTTTTATCAGATTCTTTCTTACCTTTTCACTAGCTAAGACTGTGTCTTCAAGATCTGAAACTCAGTCTTCACTTTGATTCATACCATGTTGCTGGCTTGTGATTGAGATTTCATTTTCCTTTATATCTCTCTGAATTTGTTTCATGTGATCTGTTTCTTTCCTACACTGCTCATTTAAGGATTCCATCATTTTTCTATTCTCTTGTAATTTTTATCAGTGTCTTCTTTAGAGGAATTTATTAAGTCTTTCATTACAGTTATCTTTTCTTTTTCTTCTTTAGAAGTTGTTTTTTTTCATTTCCTCTCTATCTTTCTGCAGTTGTTCTTTTACTTCAGACACTATTAACTTAGAGATGTCTGTTTTTACTTCAGAGGTTATTTCTGATCTGATTCCCTCTACACATTTCTGCAGCTGTTTTTTTTTTTTGTTTGTTTGTTTTTTTGTTTGTTTGTTTTTTTTACTTCAGATTCTAGTAATTCATGTTTTTAACTTCAGATGTTATCTCCCATCCAAGTTCCTCTATATGTTTTTGCATTTGTTTGTTTACTTCAGATGCTACTAATTCAGAGATTTTTGGCTGCATGATTTGCATTTTCTTCTTTGGTAGTGTCTCCTGTATTTGTTCCAGGTGAGCTTGGGACCTCAGATTGCATTTTGCTCCTTGCCTGTATCATTCTGTATAGCAGTGACCTTTGGTGCAGCACCTTGGTGAAATTATGCCATTAGCACCTGCTGAAATTTGGGTCCGGATCTACCAAGTTTGCTCTTTTCCAGATGTGCCTGGCTCAGTCGGGCTGCTGTGCTCAGCTTCTTCAGCTACAGATTTGGATGAGAGCCTGCTGTCCTCCTCTGGGAAGATGTTCAACTCCTGGGTTAGCTGGTAGGGTCTGCCCCCCCCCCCCCCGCCTCTCTTGCAGGGAATTTTGTTGGAGGGCTCCACAGCAGATGAAGAAGCTGGGTTCTGGGCAAAGTAGGTGTTCTGGTGGCACAAGGGTACAGGCCTAGTGCTCCTGCCTATGTGCCCGCCAGTCACTCTGTGGGTGGGGGAGGAGTTCTGGTGGTGGTTCGGGGGCCAGAGGCTGATGGATCCTACTTGCATGCCCCCAAGTCAGTCGGTCCAGTCATGGCTGCTGTGCGTGGGTCGATCAGTCCGTAGGGGCTTCTCCAGTTGCACCCGGCCTGGCTGCTGAGTTGGCTGGGGGAGGTCTCACTCACATGGCCAGCCTGGCTGCTGTGTGGGCTGCTACGTTTCTTATTCTGTAACACATTTTTATATAACACTAATTTTAATATATTCATGATTATTATACATTATTTGCCCTATTTGAATCTAAAATTTACAGTTTTCTATTATTTTCAATTATAAGGTATTATGCACATTTTTCAGTAGCAGTAAGGAACTACAAAAATTTTCCTCTACAAATCAAGGTTTGTTACAGGACAATTTTAGAAATTAGAATTTAGATACTGCATACTTCCTGGTTTCTTAATTTTACTCTTTCAACTTCCCCTATTGCAAGAATGCATTTTAATTTTTTTCTGTTTGCCAAATTTGTCTTCTATTATATCTTTTTTTTTAACAAAAGCTTCAGAAACATATACATTTGGGCATTTCATTTTTAGTACTTTATTAAGGCTTTGCAAGTGATTTGTAACAGCTTGATATAAAAATTTTGGGAGTGTTAATATCCTTTTAGAACATACTGTGGTTTTTTTTTTAAATATAAAGTAATTCTTCAAGGGCTCAAATGTTTCTAAAATCAGTTTGTTGCGAAATGATGAAAAATGTTTATGCTATCATGTTGGTTTTTAACAATATTCTCATTTATCATCTGTTCAGTCACAAAAGTTCTGTTGGCTTTTCATGTGTTTAGTACTGTCGATACAGTTACAATACAGGAGAGTAAGTCAACTGACAATTTGTGCAAAGAGTCATCTTTTTTTTTTGACCTATCATTCTTGAGAACCAAAAATTCAATGTCATTTGATTAAACTATTTAAAAATAATTCTTATTTAATGCAGATGAATAAAATCCACCAAGTAATAAAATAGGTTACCTGTAGATTCATATAATTCAGCAAAAATAAGATGCCCACCTAATAATACATATAATACTCTTTAGACTCAGTGGCTACATTGTAAAAGACTGATAGAGTCTGACCCAACCATTATAACTTAAACCATTAATATTAAACCATTGTTCAAAAATAAAAACCTGAGGCTAATACTTTTCTTTATTTATTTTTGTATGTTTTTAGGGATGTGTCTACAGGGTGTTCAGGGCCTCACTATTAGCTCAGATCGATAGTGATCCACTTGTTTACAGCCTTCCAAGAGCTGGGATTATAAGGCTGTACCATCACACCAGTCTCAATTGCCATCTCAGTGCATCATGGGGGTGGGACCTGTATGGCAGGCCCTGGGGAATCCAACCTGGCCCAGCACCTGATTGCAGGCACTTTAATTAGCTCTGCTATTTGGCCAGGTGAGGCCAATACTTTTATGAAGTGAAGGTAAGATGTGTGAGTTTGAGTCTGTAGACTTGGAAATACAATCTTGTTTGAAAATCACTGCTATTACTACTTGTGCATAGATAAACTAAAACTGTATGTGTGCAAAGAATGCTTAGCAATTTGCATTTGATGATACTTACATTTCCATACAGTGCACTTAGTTTGATCAGTTTTGGGGGAAATGCTAAATTTTAAAATAGATTGGGGCTGGTATGACTCTCACTGGGATACGAGTTACAGTCACTGTGATACGAGTTACAGTTTTTCATTCCATTAGCAGAGACTAGAGTAAAGAATAAGTTGGAGTATTTTGTGGTTTTAGAGCATGACTGTTTAGAGGAGATATAAATCATTAGCTTTTTCCTCTTGGGCACTACATTTAGTGTAGGGCGGGCAGATGGCACTGACAGTGTCAGTTAAGGAGATGAGCAAAGCAAAGTCTATCTGTGGCTAATCTGGGTTGAACATTATGGAAATATTTATTGAACACTTCTGTAGCAAGTCTCATCTAGATTTTCTGGTATATATGGAGGCTCAGCATCAGGCTTGTCATCTTCTCTACTGAATGAAGGCAAGCTTCTTGATTGTGTAAAATTTCTCTGTAAAACTAAGTCTTCTTGAATCCAAATGCATTAGGGAATCAGTGGCTTTAGAGAAAACATGTTTGTTGTGAAAAACATAGTTTGGTCTTAATCATTAATATCTTGATCATTAATACCTTAGATATTTTTTGTTACTTTTATTCCCAGTTGTGCTGATGAGGAAATTGAAATACAGAGAATCCAAAGTACATTCTGCCACACAGGCCACACAGCGAGCAATGATAGAGCCAGGAATGCCTTTATGAAATCCAGACTGTTGGGCTCATCCTCTGTCAGCTAGACCTCCACACAAGTCTTGTGTAGGTAGAAACTGCTTTCTGTGAAATTATCATAAGGCAAATCGGAACAATGTTTCATTCCATGTGATTTCTAATTTGAAATGCAAACAATTGCCAATTTGTTCGACTTGTATTTATAATTATTTCCTTGTGAATTACTCATCGCTAAATGCTTTATAAATATTTTCTCTTTCTTCTCAATGTCTATGGAATGATCTTAGCATAGAAAATGTTAGCTTTCAGAGATTTATTAATATCTCCTTTTGAAATGACTTTTATTTGTCAAATAGAATAAAAGCATTCTACAGAAACAAATCTTGAGTCTGAATTTTCTCTTGCACAATGACTTATCTGATGTGCTTAATAAGAAGTACATAATGAATTTTATTTAAGGAATCTATTATATAAGAAGTAGAAAAGTAAATATGAGTACTTGAACTTAGCTGAGCACGGACTTGCCATCAACAGCAGCTGACAGATTTTCAGACTTGACTGAAAGCCCAGGGCCACTTGCTGTTTGTGATGCTGAATATGGTTTCACTTTAGCCAACAGTGAAGAAAACCAGCTCGTGGCCATCCTATGGCAGTATATGTCAGAGACTTGCCCAATCCGAACATTTAACTCTACATGAAAAATTGACCCTATTATTTCTTTTTGGACATTAGAACTAAACAAATTTTTTATAGCAGGTAAAATAAATAGCCCCTTATGCAGAAACTTAAGAAATCCAGTGCAGAATACAGATCTCAGTAATTTGATTCAGAATAATGCCTTACATTGTTTTTAGCATCATGGCAATATAACACTTAAAAAAAAAAAAAAGGAAATCAGGACCCCTCTATCTCAAAAGGTGTTTTTTATTTTATTTTATTTTATTTTTGAACTGGTTGTTATAAAATGTTAGTGTTTTTTAGTTTTTTTTCTGTGTTAAATCATATAAATTTGAAACAGCCTAAATATTAAAAATGCTATATTTATTTTTATATCAGAAATTAAACACTATTAAGTAGGAAAAGTAATCACTTTAAGCAAGGGGGGAAACAGAACCATTAGAAGAAATTAAAAGAAGTTCGATCTGCCTATTATATTAGCCACAAAGACTGAATCATAAAAGGAAAAAGAATGTGAAATAAGTTGCTGAGAGAGAGCAATGCTGCAATGGTGAAGCATTAGTGATGCACACAGTATGAATAAAGTAACCTCTCATTTTGATGTAATTAAGGAAGCAGAATCGAGCTAGGTCTACGTGCTAACAATAAGCATCTTTAGGTGACATATGCAGTAATCAAAAGGGAGGTTCTCAGCATCAAGTATACATTAAATTATCTTCAAGGTAGATTGCTTAAAGTGGGTCACCATGGCAAAAAACAAGTAGATGTAGAATTTCAAAATGTATTTGTTTAATTAAATTCCCACTTTGTCCTCAAAATCTTACAACTGGAATTATGGGTTCTATATCAAATTTTCAGCTGCATGTCCCACAGGGGGCTTTTTTTGTGTGAGCAGCCATGAAATTAGTAGGGCAGAGAGAGCTAACTATGGGGGCGGGGTGGTTATTTTAAAAGAATTGAAAATGTTGAGAGAAACATGAAAACACTCTTTCTATACAAGACATACTAGAGGAGAAATTAAAAAATACGGTATTGTTTTCCATTTCCCCTGCCCTTACCTGATTGTGCCAGCCACTTCATTGGTTAGGCTTTATAGGTTGCAATAAGTGGCGTGGAAGAGGTATGCCTGTCAGCTGTTCACAAGGCAGCATCTTGAAAAGGTCACAGTAGTAGCAGTATGACAGGCCATGTAAGTCATTATGGGCCTTATAACTCATTTGTAAGTAGAATGAGAAATAGAGCAAATTAATGTAAACTCTGCCTTAAGACCTTTGAAAATACGTGATACATTTAAAGGTAGGTTTTATTCTGTATCTAGAAAAATAGATACTTTCTCAGAAATGCATTATATTCTTGATGAGTAGCCAAAATTCATTTGCTGTGATGATATTTAAAGAAAAGCTATTGAAAGACAAAGGAAGGTAGTCTGGCGGAGAGTTTGTAATGATATGTGTATATAATCTAATATATATTATATTACATACATTATGCATATTATGTATATTATATAATATATATTATATATATATCTTTAAATTTTGGTGTATGCCATTTAAACATCATTTTATGATGAATAAATATCAGAAGACTTTCAAAGTTATGTATTTTTAAAGAATGATAAAACAAAATCATCAAATGTTATAATAAATTCATGATGTATTCTGCTTTTCTTGTGATGAGTTTATTGTGAAAGCTTGTGTTGCCATGAAGCATGCATAAATTTATACCCTTGACCAAAGTTTGTTTTTGAGTTAAAATAACATGTATAAAGTGCATTTTGTAGTATTCAGCTCTTCAGTGTTTCTGAACATGCCACAGGTGCTTGTTAGAGAGGTGAGTTAATGTTCTGTCCTGCTTGTCCCCACCAGAGACATCCCATTGTGCTTCTGTGACAGACTTAGGCACCATTCCTAATGGCAAAGTCTATTAGAATGCACAGCATCCTCCCAAGGGAGGTGCGAGGAGACCTGTCACTCGAGGTATTTAAAACTGCACTGGATGAAGCACTAGAGAGTCCTGAGTGCCTGAGCTCCCACCCTCAGGACAGAACACATGACCTAATGGGTGCTTTTCACCCCTTAATGCCTCCGATTTGCTGGGTGGATGTTTAATAGCTACCTCATTTTTAAATAGATGAGCAATAGCCTATTTTTTTTTTTTTTAATGGAAATTTGGTTTGGTCTATAAAGTGTCAAGGCGGAGGTGACAAGACAAACCACAAGGGACTAGAGGAAGCCTCTGGAAATTTAATTGATTTGGAGGAGGGTTGAGGAAACACAACAGTGTATTAGTGTTCAGCAAATGTCTAAACTTTTTTCAAATTTTCAGTTCAAGGAAACCCAAAACACATTTGGCTAAACACTTTTTCCTTAATTTTCAAACCCATGTGTATTTCAAGGGAAATTTAATCCATGTGTTTCTGATTCATTTACACTTAGCTCATCAAAATGTGGTTTCGTAAGACTCATTTGATGTCTAAGAAGCCTGGTGAATTTTTTCATAGATTTTTTTTTTTCTTTCATCTAGGAAGTTGCATTTTGCTAAGTGTTAATGCAACTTCAGCCTCAAAAGGAATCAGTTGGTATGGCTCTTGGAGTGGGGGAGGTTTATGGGAGCTAAGGAGTGGGAGAAGAAGGGGATCCTGGCATAGGCCGCATCAGTGTTACCATTTCTAACGTATAATCAACATGAATGACTTGAAAAAAATCTTCCTTTTCTGAGTTTGTAGTAGAAAATCCATCTTACATTCGTGAAAATCTTGTAGAAATCACAAGGATAAATTGTATTAACAGACACAGTATTGTCATGTGATCTGTTCATTGTTCTCTGAAAAAAATCTATAATCAGGGCAGCAATGGAATGTTTCATTCAGAGGTAGTTAAGAAGAATAATTCAGAGGGTGTTTAGATTGGCTATTTCTCTATATTAAAAGAAAATAAAAGCTCTCTGCCTAGTTTTTTGCTGCTCTGCACTGCAAGACTTCTTAACGCAAGCAATAAGACAAAAACCCTTAGTGAATGTGCTGATTCAGGTGCACACAATCCCCTGTCTCATTGCTGGTGTTCTGAAAGAGCATCTGGGGCAAGGAAACGCACATCCGGTGCATCCGTAAGGAGTGCATGGGAAAGCCAACTGGCCTTGCACCTGCAGGATGGCTTGCATCTTGGGTGAGTGTGGGAAGCTACATAATGAGACAGCTGAGTGGCTGACACATCGCTTTCCTCTTTCTCCTCCTGTACCTTTGCTTCGCAGCACCTTCCCTTTCCTCACTCCTTCCTCTTCCACTTCCCACCTTTCTACAGCCACCACTAGCTAACGGAGCAAGTGTGTCATGTCCATCCAAGGATGGGTTGACACAGATTACACATTGCTCTCATTTGGTGGTTCTTTGGATGAATTCTTCGTTGAGAACAAGATAATGAAATCCATACGGCCATTGAACACAAAAATCTGCCATCACTTTGTCTGCTCCCGCGCAGCCATTTCATTTCTTAGAGGCTGGTCTCCGAGTTTACTCCAGTGAAAGTTCCCAGCCATGTGGAATCCTGCCCCCTACGGGCTTACCTAATTCAACAAACATTTAGATCTTGATTGTCACATAGCTTGTTAGGCTGGTATAGCTTTAGTAACTGGGCCTTTCCAGTATTTGTCTGAGTTCTGCCCTGGGACTTCCAGTGTGGAGCTGAAAGCAGAAGAACCAGGATAGGTAACAACTGTGAATTCAAAGAAAATTTGAAATTCCTATTGCGCTGAAATTTTGAACCACTGCCTACAGGAAATGAATACTTATTTATAGTGGTGAAGCTCAGCTGTAGTTTATTTCTGGGCTGAGTTTTGACAGTATAAGGCAGAATTATAAATTTTTAACTACGGCAACAATTTTAGACTACAGGTGTGAGGATAAATAATTATTCATTGATTCAAAATCCCACACCAGAGAGGGAAAATGCTCAAAGGAAAAAAAAAAAATTGAAGTGCCTGGAATTTGAACCAAAGAAGTTTATTTTCACCCTATATTTTGTTACTTGTTTATATAGATACCAGTGATGCAGCACAGAAATTCTAAATTCATCTCAGAAGACACACAGGTAAATGCTCACATTGTAGTTCTTTTTTTTTTTTAAATCTTACAATTCGCCAGAAGACTTTTCTGTTCTGATAGATCTCATAAAAAGCCAATCTATGATTACCTATTTCATTTCATTTTCTTTTTTTAAAGAAATGTGGTTAAGAATAAGAACAGCAGTCTGTGGACAATCTGAAAATCTCATATATCATCCTAATCCTGGAGAAAGCAATGTCAAGCTCCTTTGCAGGCCACGTACAAGTTTGACTTTTTAATTGTCAGAAATCTTTTTCATTCCTTATCAAGTAGGACAAATTGCATAATAGACGATTATTATATAACACTTATAATGTGTAAGGCAATTGATTAATAAAACATGCATTGCTACTATATCTGTCACTAAGAAATATAACAAAATTTATTATAATTTTGCCAAATTGTTAGTTGTGTTTGTGAAAAAAAAAAGTGCAGAGAGATTAAAAAAGTTGTGCAAAAGTTTTCAAGCTGGCTCGTGTCATCGTAGGTAAGCTCAGCTCTGTTATAGAGTGATACTTTAATAATCAATAACATTTCCAAGATGGACACATTCCTGGAATAGGGCACATCGTAGTACAGAGACTCTTTGACAAGTTCTTAGTCAGTGGAAGCTCCAAGGCACTGGCCTCACTGAGGTGGAGTTCAGTATATCAACTCACAGATCTCATGTTTATCTCTCATGCCCACCTTTAGGAAATCATCTAAGGTATCCCCAAAGCACACCAAGTGTTCTTTAGGAAATTGTCTTTGAAGTGCTGATATCATCCCTTATGACTGTGGATAGACCCAAAAGTGACTTTAGTGACCCTACATGGTATATCTGGGTAGCTAATACTACGGAAACGTATTCTTTCCACAGTTGGAAGGTTAGAAGTCTGAGATCAAGGTTTACACAGGCTCTCTTCCTTCTGGAGCCTGTCTGTGGCATGTTGATGGTTATTTCCTTTCCACACCTTCACATGGTTCTCGCCATGCTTGTCTGTCTGATCACGTCTTTTTACAGGGCACTAGTCACACTGGTTAAGGGTTCTTATCTGATGACCCTATTTTCATTTAATTACTTTTTTAAAGCTCTTATCTTTTATTTCAGTTAGGCTATTACCTCAGACTAGTTAATTTATACTAGCATTAACTTATTGCTCACTATTTAAAAGTGAAGCCCAATATTAAAGCTCTATCAGTTTCAGAGTCTTTTGAAAGCTCCCCTCCTTCCTTTAAAGAATCTGTCTTTTGCTCTATCCTCAAATGGAAGAAAAGCAAGTAGCTTTCCTGGGTCTCTTTTACAAGGGAATTTGTCTCCTTTAAGAGGGAAAAGCCCTCAAAATGCAATCATTTCCCCAAAGCTCCACTTTCTCATACTATCACCTAGATGGTTAAGTTTCAACATATAGATTTTGGGGACACACAAATATTCATACCACAGCATGTCATTGTGGGGGATAGGGAGCTGCATGGCCCAACCTGTAGTATATACCTTCCTTATTCATACCTATGTATAATTTCCTTTCTTTAGAAGTAGGTGGTAAATTTAACTTGCTTCTAACCTACAGATGGCAAAAGCGATAAGCATTTTTCCCATGATGCCACGTGAACAAACTATTCCGAAAATTATCAATGGTGATTTTTCTCCCCTATTGATTGTAAAATAGTTAACAAGTCACACACCGAGGAGCTGAGGTAGGTTGGCATGGCCAGGGCCTTCTTCCAGTAATGAACAAGAAGTTCTCTATCTCTCAGACTTACATCTGTAGGAAATGACTCCTACTAGCAACCTGAGTTACTTTGGAGTCAGAGTCCTTCCCCATCAAGCTTCCAGATGAGAACTTCAGCCCTGCCCAACACCTTGATTGGAACCTGCAGAACTCAGTTGTGCCTCATCTCCTGTCCTACAGAAAGCATGAGGCAGTAAGTGTGCATGGTTATAAGCCACTAATATTATTACTGATGTCCAAATATATTAAAGACTAAAAATACTATCATAGGTGAGTAACCAGGCTGTGGGTGAAGTAAAGCATTTTGAAGAATATTATGAACAAGGCCATGAGAACCTTGAACAGATCATTAGCAGAAATCTCAACATTATTTATATTGGGAGGGCTGAAAATGAGGTGAGAACCACATTATTGGAAAATGGAGGCAAAGGAATTCTTGTTAAAGAGGTAGGCATCTTAGTGAGACTGTCACTTACATGGAAAGTAGAATTTGTACGTAGTGTATGACTAACTTGGCTGACAAACCCAATCAGTAAATCATTTGTCCAGTGCATTTCCGAGAAAGTGTTGCAGGTGCCACATATGTATTTTTCCTGATTATTTGGGGGCTTTTGTCTGCTTGTTTTGTTTTCTCTAAAAAACGACTTGGTCATTTTGAGAATACTCAATCTCTCCACATGTTACAAACAAAACAAAGCAAAACAAAGCCCCCAAAATATTAAAAAGAAAAGAATTACTGTTAAGAAACATTATCTCGAAAAAAAAATCCCAAAGCTCCATTATCTCCTACTAAAGCTTGAAAAATCATCAGAAATTTAAGTATTCTGTCATAAAAGGAAATGTCAAGAAATAACGGTGTACCTCATGGACTCTCCCAAATCATAAGTTTTCTATAAATGAATCGGGCTATTTTTTATCCATTTAAAAAAGATTCCAGCCGGGCGTGGTGGCTCACGCCTGTAATCCCAGCACTCGGGAGGCTGAGGTAGGAGGATTGGTGCGAGTTCAAGATCAGCCTGGGCTACAAAAGTGAGCTCAAGGCCAGCCTGAACTGCATAGCAAGACCCTGTCTCAAAAAGAAAAACAAAAATAAATACATAAATAAAAAAAAAATAAAATAAAAAAGATTCCAAGGTGTAATGTCTAATAGAGTGAATCTCTGGTAGTTAGAAACTTAAGAAGTACTTGAGATTTTCTTTTTCTCCTGCGATAGCACAACTAGTACAAAAAAAAAGAAAAAAAGAAAAGAAAAGAAAAGCAAAACAAAGCAAAGAAAAGAAAAGAAAAGAAAGGAAAAGAAAAAGAAAAGAAAAATATGTCAATGCAAAAGAATACTGTCAACTCCTCACAATTCTACTGGCAGGAGTGACACAAACTATATGTCTGCTACCTTCTAAGTAAAAAATATTACTAAGAAAGCAGAACCAATGCTGATGAGAAAAAAACCCATAGAGCATTATTTCTCAAAAACCAAAATTTGCATAGATGGACTTCAGAAGTGTCATAGACCAGTGAAGCCCTATAATATTCTATTTTACCCTTCCTTATTTTTAGTTTTGCACCTTTTGGAGTTGAACTTGGGGTCTATCAGTGCTCTACTACTGAGCCATATGCTTCAGCCCAGTTTTACCTAGACTAGCTATTGATGGTGCCTTTGATCTGAACCACTAAATTTAGATTGAACTCACTGGGGCAGACTACTTCTGTCTTTAGTTTCGTAGTATAAGGATCACAGATGAAAACAAATTGTCCCTTAGAAATTAGCCTATAATTAACAGTCAGAAATCGATACCTGATTTAAAAGGGATTCGTTTTGTTTTGTGGGCTGGTTCTGTAATGGGATGCAACTGCGAAACTTTTAGACTGGATGAATTTATTTATTTATTTATTTTTTATGTGGGAAGTGTATTTAGTTACTGACCAAAAGGTAGACTGTGGCGAAAAGAAAAAGAAACAATCCAAATGATCCCCATGTTTAGGTTCTCAAAAATTCCTTCTTCTAGATTCTGGATAATATCTATAACCTTCTTCTAATTAATGGAATCTATCTATCTATCTATCTATCTATCTCTATCCACCCACCTATGGTAGGACATTACTGTTATGGTTTGCATGTAGTGATCCCCCTAAAGCCTCATGCAGTCATGGGGCAGGGGATTCTAGAGTTTGAGATTAACTTATGATTCATTGGGATTATGCATGACCCACTAGGATTATAGGTTTTAGTACTGCTGGGATTATGGATGTGAGTGCTACACCTAACCTGGGCTGATAACCTGAATGTTTCATAAGTGAAATAGACAGACTTTCTTTCCGTTGCTGTTGCCATTGTTGCTGTTCCACAGCCATGAACTGCTCCTCTCTGCCATGTGCCCCTCTGCCTTGGAGCTAGCTGAGTATGAACTGAAATCTCCTCTAACTGTGACCTAAACCCTTCTCTCCTTCATTTTGGGTGTCTGGTGTCTGCCCCAGCAGCAAGAGAAGAGTAGCTGAGACACGTGCTCTTATGATTCGGTTTCATTATGGAAGAATCATCCAACTTGAAACCCGTCCTTATGCTGTGGTTTTGCAGAGTCTACTAGGAGCCTTGTAGCCACATGGAAATGATTTTTGTTAACTGTCTGGATCAACTTGTAAGTGGAGCAATCTCCAGGCAATTCTGTTTGGAAATCCTCCTTTTGTGAATCTCTCTTCTGTGTCCACTCAGCTACAGGTAGATATATCATTTTCAAGTCTAGTGTTGGTGAAATTTTGAATTTAAAGGTTGCGGTTGCCATCTCTGTCTTGGCAATAGGTGCCAAGGACTGGGCTAAGTGACTAAGTGAAAGTCAGTTAACTTGATGAAGGACTGGGCTAAGTGACTAAGTGAAAGTCAGTTAACTTGCTCACTGATTTTTTTTTTCTTTTCTACTGAGTAACTCAGTTTGTTCTCCCTTTCTTTTTTCTCTTTCTTGTAATTCTGAGGATGGATCTTAGGGTCTTTGCTCTAAGCTCCATCCCAAGACCCTTTTTACTTGGAAATAAACTTTGCTTAATTGACTAGGTGAGCTCACTTTGGGAACCTTCCGGTTCCACCTCCCAGAGTTCTGGCATTTTAGATGTATATCATCACACCAAGCTACAACTGTTCTTTATGACAGCTCTCTTGGGGCTTGTAAGATGTATCACTTAGTGCCTGGTACAAACTAAAAATATAATGATGGAGATCAGAAGATAATAAACTATTTTATTACCAACAAGGAATCTGTTACAAAAAAGAAGAACAATTTATCCTCGAATCAGAAAATAATCTACCAAAATGTTCTCTTCGTATTCCATTGGGCAGTTCTAGGTGACATGTCCACAAAAACTACTTACCTGGAAAGAAGATGGACGGGGCAATTGTAGCCTGATGAAACCAACTGCAATTTTCATTATCTGGGAACATATCAGGAAGATGGGGACCATGCTCCCCATGATAAAAATCCATAATAAAAGCCAAAGGGAGTATTATTTAGACAGTTAAGTGTGTATTCTTCAAGAACATAAGCTCTCTTTTAAAACTAAATCTCTTATAAAGTAACTGAAAATTGCATAAGTATTTATTGATCCTCTCTT
The DNA here is from genome assembly GCA_004027025.1 of Myocastor coypus. Lineage (NCBI taxonomy): Eukaryota > Metazoa > Chordata > Mammalia > Rodentia > Myocastoridae > Myocastor > Myocastor coypus. The sequence goes on from PVJA010003357.1 coordinate 70,075, forward strand.
ATGAGCACTACTTGCGGAGCTAGTGGGGCTAGTAATACAACAATGAAAAAGACAAAATTTGATTGCTTTCTACTTTAAGTAAATAATGCTATATGTTGGTTTGTGAAAGATGAAATGTATGATAGTGAAAAGTGAATTGGTCATGACATGGGAGGGCTTCAGTACTTCCAATAATACAGAACTGACCTAAACTCATATCTGTCTTGATAAAAAAAAAAAGGTACCTCGTATTTCCCCAGTCGCCATGTCTCTCTCATATTTGTTCTGAATCTTATTCTTTTAAAGTAGTGTTTCACAATTTGTCCTTCATTTCTGGCCTCTTTCCTTGAATACACAAATATAGAAGTTTTCCAAACTTAAAAAAAAAATGAATAAGCAAATAAAAGCCCTGCACTTGATGGGGCTGTATTATTTGTGTTCTGTACAACTCCAGGGAAACCATAAAATAGTTGTGGTGTGGTGTCTCTGAAAACTTTCTTCATTCTCAGACCTCTGCTCCAGCTAGTTTTTTGGCCTTGTGTCATCTCTCTCACTGATGAATACTTTAATTTCCTTTGTTAATAATTTCTTTGTATATTTTCTATTTGTTTTCAAACCTACTGCACTCTGGCTTCTACTCCATTATACCACAAGACAAACAATAGCATCTTTCTTAAAACATAAAGCAGCCTTTTCCACCCTTCTGTTATTTTGTATTTTGGTAGTGTTGGATTCTCTTTCTTGAACTATTCCTTTGGCATTTCATGTTCTCCCAGTTCTTTCAACCTCTCTGATTCTTCCTTTTCAGTCTTTGTGGGAATTTCGGACAGTTCCATGTTTTCTGGGTTCTTCCTTGGCTGCCTTCTCTTCTCTTTCCTCTGATGCAAATGGGTTCATATAGACTCAAAAAGTTGAAGTTCCATTAAGCATTCTTTATTTGGTAAATAAGAAGTGTGTGCAATTTTTGGTTAGCATATCACAACTACATATAGGTTGAATAGTTCAAATTTGAAGTTAGTATGTTTCAAATCATACCCTGATAGATAGATAGATAGATAGATAGATAGATGATACACACATACATACATACACACATAGATAGATGAATAGATCAAACATCTATGAAGCAGTTCAGTAATATTATTCTTTGAATACTGTGGTTCAGTACCTATCTGACACATGTTCAAAAAGCAATTATTAGATATAATAATGACTATAATTATTAAGGAAAGCAGAGAAAAATTCTAAAATATTGGTATCAGTGTTTGAAACATAGATATTACTGGTAAACTGTCCATGAAATATGACTCAGCTTTCTTTTCATTCAAAAATACTTACTTAAGCACATATTATATGCAGATACCTTGAAATGTTGAAAATGTAAGTTTTGTATGCAATATGACATAGACTGTTTCTTCTGCTAAAATCTGAGGTCAAAAACCAGCTACTTGTACTTTTTGGCAAGGCTTTTGTTTGCAGTTATAACAATAAAACTGAGAAGGTAAATAAGGAAGAAGATATGATAGTTTGAGCACATGCACATAGCATTCTAAGTCAATATAAAACATCAACTTAGTTTAGGATAAAAATAGATTAGTTTATGATTTATGAGCATGAAAGATAACTCAAATTTTCTGAAATATCAAAACAAATATAAAACTGAGAAAATGACATTCTTACATTTTTTGAGTATAAAGAAGAAGAAAAATGATTCAGACTTCTAAACCTCCAGACAAGCTTCCCAAGGGTCAGACATTTTTATTAAAAGAAAAAAAAAACACATCACATACAATATAATAAATCCATTATTCTTTCATTTTGCAAAATGTCAAATCCATGTGATCTTTTTAATTTCTATGGGTGTTCAAAACACATTATATCTAGAGATGGAGCTAATACACAGCATGGCAAGTACAGATCAGAACCTGCATAAAGTGTGCTGCATGTCACACACACACACACACACTCAGGCACAGGCACAGGTTCACAGAAGCACACATTTATATACACACATACACACACACATGGATATGCACACACACACACACACACACACACACACACACACAAACACTGCTACCTTATCACCCACCGTCAAAATTGCCACATCAAAAGTAGTTAACCTGACATGTAACGAAGCAGAGCTTTTCTTTTGCATTTACCTTAACATTTACTGTTGTTCAATTTTGACTTATGACCAAAAAGTTTGTGTTTAAAGCAACACAATGGGCGTGAGCAGTGTATTTGGTTCTTAAGTAGGCAAATTGATACAAATTTCTGAAATTGTTCATGGAGAAAAAGACAAGAGGTTAGCAAAAGTGGGCAGTGTCGTCTGAAACATAGCTTCCTTTCTCTTCTTCTCTGTTGGCCTGCAGTCATTCCTTCATGCTCGTCTTAGTACGTGAGACTTATACCACTTGTTAGACCTGTCAATACACTGATTCAATAAATACATATATTTAAAATATGTTTTATTCTATCTCTGTGGAAGACTAATGGCTTAACTGCAACAAAGCAGTTTTCTCCTCCTTTCCTTCAAAACCCATGTGGGCTTCCTGTCTTGTCAATCTTTAAGTCTACTAGAGTGGTCTGAAGGTGAAATGCCTGAAAATTAAGCCATAATCAATCATTGTACAAACACTAATTACTTTCTGTCCTCCCCTTTCCTTTGTCACCCTGGCCCAAAGCATGGTTTCAAAACAGTACATTCATCTGGGTTGATGGCTACCTCATATCACTGCACCCTCCTAGGAACTGCTTGATCCCAGACCCCTGGAGAAAATTTGTGTGTGCGCACTGTATGTGAACTTTAGATAAATAAATAAACATGTGAAACAGCTTCCAGATAATTGAAAGTGAATGAAAGAAAACAGTTTCTCTTGGGATAAGCAGCCAAGGTGGCAGGTATGATTAAAATCTATATGATTTATGGGTATGAGAATTACTAATATGACAATGCTGTTAGTGCTTGTTTGTTTCCGTGAATTTGATAATAAAGTTTTGTTGTTGTTGTTGGTGGTGGTGGTGCAGTTGTTGTTGTTCTGGCTGGGGGTTTTGCTCAGGAGTTAGCCACTCAGGAATTCCAAGTCCCTGACTGAGCAGTAATTTAGCAAGCTCTCATGTGCTCTTTTCCTGTCAGCATTAACATGTCAATTCATTTTAATAGTCTGGGCATGCTCAGTGGGCATGCATTTTCTCAGTAGGTATCCCAAGAGCCCACCCCGTGGTGCAGAAATGTGTTATAGCTTGTCTCAGACCTCGGAGACTTCTGCAGGTTTATTTTCATTACGGCCAAGTATATTTGTTAAAACAAAGCCAAAATATTGTATAAAATCAAAACCTTAACAAATGAAATGGGTTGTGTATATTTCCTTGGTAATTTAAGCTCATTCAAAGGTTAGATTATACAGTCTGTCTTACCCAGCACTATTACACAGAAGAGTTTAAAATTTGTACTGTCACTGCTTATAGTTTTGGGAAGTTACATGATACTCTGCCATAATAGGGATTTTCTGAAACAAGATTAACAGTTGATGTGGCTTTTATATTAAAGAGAACTTTCCTACCATCTTTCTCATTAAGGTGTTATCAAATGGATTGTATCTAATGTTCTTTCTCTCTCTAAGTAAAAGGAGGAAAAATTGAAGAAATAAGTGGATAAGTGAGCAAACAAATAAGTCACACACACACACACACACACACACAAATGCTAATCGGGAATGTTTGTGGTTCATAAATCTGCCCCTCAGTCGTCAAAGTAGGTGTTAATTTACATCTGAATCTCACATGTGTTAGGAAATACCTTGTCAGACATAAAGGAAGTGAAATAACAAAGACAAACCGTAAGAAATCCAAACTTGACATCCGAAATAAAGTTTGGCTCGGAATTACAGAAAGGTTGAGAATTTGTGCCATGATACAAATCGCTGCTTTAAAAATTCTTTCAGGTATCCTTTAAAGCAACCAAAGCATTGCTATTCTACTATTGATATTTCTGGATATCAGAATTCTAAAACTAATGACCAATTCTATAATATGAATTGTGAAGGAAAAATTGAAAGTTATCAGTGTAGATAACTGTATCAGCTTTTTCTTTGACTAATCCCCTTTATCATCCTTTTACTTTTCCTTAATATTAATCGGAAATTTTTGTCTATTCAGTTAGGTAAGACTAGTGATGGGACCCTGAGTTTTTTCTGTAGCACAGGTTATCAAAATTGTCAGATATTTGTGTATCGTTATACAATAGAGGAAAGTTCTGGTCAGCACTTAGTATTTGGTAAAGTGAATTTCTATGCCTCAGACAGACATCCTACAACACTAAACTTTCATCAGAATAATTTGAATGAACTTTGTATAAAATATTTTGAGTATAGATCATTATAAAAAGTTTTGGTACATTTATAAAACTTTGGAATATCATAGTTTTAACTTTCCACCTCCTTTTATTTTAAACTCTGTATTTGCACCAGTTTTATGTAGGTCAGGTTTCACTTACCAAACCTTCATCAATAATTGTATGAATAGACATGGGAGATATAAGCAGCAGTGAAGTTTATGATAGTAGTTTAACTGATCTGATAACTCATAAGCAGAAAATCATAACCGCAGTGCTTTTTTTTGTAAACTTAAATGAAAGGTATTCACTGAATTCAGGAAATAGATATTTTCAACTGCTTAGTCAGTACAGAGAAAATGTTTTCCTACTCCATGTCTAAAGAGCGAAGATAGAGGGCTGGCCAAATAGATCAGCGGGTTAAAGCACCTGCCATCTGGCCCAGGGGTGGGAGTTCCATCCCCAGGTCTGCCATGCTGGCTCTGCCTCTGAGGCATGCTGAGATGGCTACTGACGTTAGGTGTGGTCCTGTGATCTCAGCTCTTGGAAGGCTGTGAGCAAGTGGATCACTGCGAGCCTGATTTAGTAGTGAGACCCTGAACACCGTTCCTCAAAGAACAAAAAATAATAATAAAGAGCAAAGACAGAGGATAATAAGGGATAGAGAAGAAATGAGACAGTTTGGGCTACACTCCACTTCTACATATGGGGAGGATTTCTCCAGGAATTGGTTTGTGTTTGTGCACAGCACCATAAGGGGATTAAAGAAGAGACCAACGAAGGAGCAAAACATAGTTCTTGTCTTAGGAATGCGAAAGTGCACCCACTGCACTCCTGATTCCTCTAAAGTGTGTGTGGTGAAGAAAACTAAACATAATTTAAACCTTTTCTCACAATTAGAAATCATACTTCTGTCCTACAATTAATGCATATTCTTGATCTCATGAAAACTGTGCTTGCCTAAAATACAGTTTAAAATTTCTTTGTCTATAGGATGGTTTAGGTTGCCAGTGAGAGAAACTAAATTTTATAATTCCTTCCCCTTATACTTTTATTAATATTATGGTAAAACAATTACCATTTTACTAAAGCAAACCATACAATAAATTTTGTATTCAATATGTAATGGATTATCTGGCTTATGTTTCAACTCAAACAGAAGACTTCTAATTTTTAAATGAAATTTTGTAGTACTATGTGATTCACAATATCTCTTATTAACAGTTTTTCTTAATAAAAGTTAATATTGCCATTCTTTTCACTCTCTCTTCTATAGTTAAGTCCATACTCCCCACCCACATGTGTGCACATACATATTTCAGTGGTTGTTTGAATCTAGTATTGTTTTCAGCATATTCCAAAAAACATAATGTATTTGACATAAATACCTTGAGCAATTCTTGAAAATATTATCATTATGTTTCTAACCATAGAACTAATGCACCTATAAGTGTTCAGTAGTCAAAATATGTTATCTAGCTACTTGCTTTTTATGTTGGTGTGGTTAGGAATATTTGGGTTACTGTTTCCTTTAAACATGTTTGTCAATTTCTTTTAATCTTTGGATTTATAATTTCCTTTTCATAATAAATCTATTTTTTTCTAGAATTACTTATACTTGGAAAACTTTACAAAGATATCCAGCACAATTCATGTTCACAATATTGATACAAAATGTATAAATTGTACACACTAGTTTATACAATTACCATCTTTGCATTTCTTTATAAATGCAGATGAAATACGAGTTTTCTTCTAAGGTAGAAAATGCCATTAAGGGCTCAGGTGGTTAAAATCAGCATGAAAAATACATGCTGCTTTTTCCCCCCTTAAATGCAATAATGTAATCAGATTTCAAGTCATCTTACCTACCTCACTTACAGCTTTATGGAGATTAATTAGTTTTTAGGCCCTAGTCACATGATCTATAGTGACTGTCATTTAGCTGGCTGACTAGACCTGTAAGCTTGTACCATGTCCCATAGGACAGATTAAATTTTAGTATTGTTCACTTGCTTTCTTTGCTTTAAAGGTAGATTTCTAAAGTTAGATTTACTGTATTTTGCTATTAATTAGAAATTTATTATAATCTCGTTTTGAAGAAAAGTTAAATATTTCAATAAATAATAAGTACAATGAAAAAATAAGTGAAATGAACTATTCTCTTTAGTAACTATAAATGTGTTGTGTTAAAATCTAAAACTAGTTTTTTCTTTTCTTTTCTTTTCTTTTCTAATGTTCCGGGTGTAGATGTCACAAGCATTGAAATAGATTTTCTACAATTAGCCTCTATCTCATAGAGAAGGTTAGTTAGTTTGCACAAAGGAAGGTAATGGGTGGTCTCATTATAGGTATCTAAGGTAAAAATGAATGTAGAATATTTAAAAGGTACTCTAAAATGTAGACACAACAATTTGAAAAAAAATATGACTTTTTTTAACAGTACAGTTTTTGCGAAAAGTAATGAAGCTCTCAAATACAAGAAGAAAACAACAAAACAATGGTGAACATGCTAGTCCTTAATAACGTCTGTTCTCTGATAGCTGCTGTCATTCATCTCCCTGACAAGGTGTTGCCGACGGAGTTGAGGATGTGAGTCCACTTGGCCATGGATTCCCAGACAGGGAAAAACAAAGGAAGAACATGATGATAAACTTCTTCTCTATGTTTTACAATATGTGATTAAGTGAGGAAGAGAAACCTTGTCTGCAACTGTTGCTAAAACATTGGCATTTCTTGCTCAGGTCTTAATTAACGTGTAGTGAGAGATTTGAAGTGCAGTGAATTTTCATCGTTCACGTCGCTAAACCCATGAACCACAACTGCATGTAGAGTTTTAGAGAGACACAGTATCCAGTACCGTCATTATCATATCATGCTTGAGCTGTTGATTCAGAACAGAAGCCACAGGGACATAGTTACAAGACAAACATGTAGCTGCCAGGCTGCTATTTCACTGCAGTCTTTTTCATAGATAAACAGTCCCTGTTCTTAGGCAAGAACTAGATTTTGCAAACATGTGGAATCTCCTGCCTCTTGGATGAAGATGCCACAGAATTTTCACTGCTCAGGTGTTACAGGATGTAATGCTGATTCAGGAACTGACACGATCTTTTCCCCTTGTCTGTGGATTTGGATCATTGCCTTTGGCAGTAACCCCAGCCTCCTATAAATGATGAAGACATCCCTCCAGGACTATGGAGAAAATAGGGCCAATAGAGTTTCCCTTGAAAAGATTCAACTGAGACTTTGCTGCGCAAATTGTAGTATCCCTACCTTGCCTGAAGAAGGATGATTGGGACAAGTAGCATCCCGTTTCAGTGGATATGAATCACTGTTTTCAAGCTCTCACCAATACAATATATTTCTAACACTTTTTCCTCCTAACACATTGCTCATCACTTGAACTGGCTACCTGATTTTGGCATACAGTAATCACCTGTCTCTAAACTTACTGTTATGGTTTGCCTATTTCTCTCAATTCCTGGGTTGGAAAACTTGATCATAGTGCAAAAGTATGAAGGTGCAACCTGCCCTTGTACATGGATTCATGTCATTATTTTAGGGCTGCTTTAGTGAATGAGCGGTTGTTATTAGAGCACACCAACCTCTTGTGTATTCTCATTTGTGGATGCTCATTTGTAGAACCTTCACGTTCTGCCATACTCTGACACAGCCCAAAGGCCCTTGTCAGATTGTAGTGCCTTGGAATTGCCAGCCACTAGAGCCAGGAGCAGAGCCACCTGTTCTGTGGTAATAGTACAAATAATAGGAAAATATTTACTTTCAAAGATACTTTTAATAATCAACATAGAGGGCTAGTGAGATAGCTCAGTGAACTAAGTGCTTGCTTAGGCAAGTTCAGGGACTGGAGTTCAATCCCTGGCACCACGTGTCCCACCAGTCCTGCCTCTGGATGTGCTGAGCTGGCCACCAACACTGGGCACAGTGAGGAATGCCTGTAATCTCAGTGCTGGGGAGTCCAAAAGCAGGAGGATCATATGAGTTTGAGTTGTGTAGTGAGACCATATGCCAAACACATAAAAATTAACATAATTAGGAACTTTTAAAAACTTCATATTAGCTTTTTTAACAGCGAATTTTGAGGGATTTTAAATGACAAGGACCTCAGTGCTAAAGATAGGCAATGTGATAATCACAGTCTTCTGGAGATTCACTGATACCCTCAGACTGTTGTTTCTATGGTATGTGGCATGGTGTTGTTGTGTTCTTATCAAGCACATTAGTTTCATACCCATGAAATTCTTTTGGTTCTGTGCATAGCTCTTGCACCTAATGTTATCCCATGTATTTTTAAAGAAAAGAGAAAAAATATTTCTCCTAGTGCCATTTAAGCTCTACACATCTAATTGGCTGTCTACTGTGCTTTTACAACTTCAGCATTATAACCACATAGCTAAGATTTTTATTGCCTCCTATAAGCTGCCCCTCTGTACTTCCATGGAACAGACCTACTTCAATGGGACAGGGTGCTTATTTTCTAAGCACCCTCCCTCCATACACAGAAATTATCATAAATAGACAAATGCCGGAATATATCCATTTCTATTACCACTAGGCAACATTCCAAGCAAGGCATGTTGATCCTGGGTTTCTGTTCCATTGATAAAGGGGCTATGCCATTTTGTTCCAGCCGAGAGCTGTCCAACATACTCTTGTAAGGCAAGTTTCCATGTTGAGTGAATAAGGATCATTGTTTTCTGAATAATGAGCTGCCCCTCCTTTGGCTGTCTGTGAAAGGCTGCCACCACACTGGCTAAGAAATAGTCCTGTTTAACCGCCAAGTGTCTGCCAAGCACAGTGTGGTAATGGGAATGATTTTCTTATCCATCATTACATGACTGGCACATGAATAATTGTGCCCACCAGGTCGTCATGTCACATCAGCCATGGTAACTTGGCTCAAGCACATGTAAAAACTATATTCCTCCCACCAAGCAATCAGTTTTATAAGGAAAACAAAGAAAATATTTTTAAATCCCTCAGTCCCTGTATCTTAATGATGCTGCTTCAGAATCTTAGTTAAGAAAATCCCCAAAATTATGTGGACTATGTTTATATTAGAAAGCAGAAATAGATGTTCTCTACCCCTAGAGAACATCTCTAGGTGTTCTATACATATTTCTGGTTGGCATCGCTAAAGTAAGGATCCATATATTAATACTAGTACCAGTTCACTCATATTTATTGCACCAAATCCAATCTATATTAGTAAGTCAACCCTATATCAAAGAAGATGACAGCGGTATTTATGATTATTAGTACAATATTGAATCATCTTGAACCAACTACTGATCTAATTACAGCATCATTATTATCTTCTGAATAGGGCTTGATTTGTCTCTGATAAATATGGTGCAATTAAACCACCTTTTTATATAAAAAACACTGCAGGTGTTTATTCTTAAGTATTCATAGATAACAACAACCAATATATTTAATTAAAAATCCTTGATGTATTTCATTAAAATCTTCTCAATATATATTTAAAGTATATTTTTGACAAATAAAATTGTATAATCTTCTGTCCAGCTATTATTTATAAATAATACTAACATTCAGGCCAAACAAACATTAACATTTTCTGCTTAATATTCTGATGAAAAATGTCACTTCTTTAAGACATATAAGCGTAAACTAAATCTGGCTATAAAGAAGGTATACATATTTAAAAGTTTTCATGATTACAGAAATTGCATGTAGGCAAACTTTAAAGTTTGTTAGTGAATATTTAAATATTGTAAGAATATTTAAAGGTTATAAGAAATGTGAACATTATAAACTTTATAATCAGTATCAAAACAATATAATGAAGTTGAGAGCAAATTTAGAATTAGTATTACTTGTAGTATTAAAGATAGCCCAAGAAACTCCTATATTTCTTGATATATATTTTCTTCTCTATTTACAAATTATAAATCCACATTACTGTTAGAAGAGTAGAAAGAAATGATTGATATCAATATCACAAGATTTCCAATTGTATAAAAATACCTTAAAGAGTATGATAACCTGCTCAATCATTATTATATTTCAAAGCACTGAATTCAAGGTTTTAATTGGAGATTTTTAAACTAGAGATCATATTGGCTAGTCAATTTACTAAGATTTTACCATAAATTAAATGAGGAATTTTATGATCTTATTTTTTAAAAGTTCAATTAAAGATAATATATTACAAATCAAAACTCCTGAGGTAGGTTCAAATTATTCTAAAATGAGTGATATTCTACTTCTACTGTATATTTTATTGACATATTTGGAGGCAAGAAAGTGGTGCAAATCACACTGTAGTACTCATAAGACTATTAGTAGGTTTAAAATTTTCAGCATTGAATGGTAGTTGGTTACAATCATTTTTCATAGCATTTTTATAGGTACAGTTATACAATATGCATCAGCATTTACTGTCTGCATTACTGCAATCAGCCAAAGATTTAAAAGTGGATGATAACAAGAGTTTTCATCACTGCACACCTTGATGTTTGTTTAGCTAGAATAACAGAAATTATTTTTACTTCAAGGCTGTAACTAGACAAATTAGTTTTCATTCTCTCTCTCTCTCTTCTTCTCTTCCTTCTTCCCTCCCTCCCTCTTCCTTTCTCTTTCTTTTAAAGAAGAGTTTCAAACAGAAGGGAGAGACAGGGGAAAAGATTTTTTTATTACTGGTATTTCAATAATTGCAGATGTGTTCTTGTTGAAATCAATGTTAATTCTGAGCACCTGCCATCAATATCCAATTTTCTCCATATTTTTAAAAGACAAGAATAAACTCAAATCTATTCCAAGCATATCAGCAAAACTGCATTGCTTTTCTTTTCCTTCAGTGTTTTATGTAGCAGGAGTAGGGGAAGAGTGTGCTAGGCTTCACATAAAGAAGTATTAAAGATTAAAATGAATGGTTTTTGTTGGCATAGAATAAAATTTACTCCTGTAACCACATAAATTCAATACAAATTAAGAACATGTAAAAAAAAAAAACTTAAAAATGGGTACTAGGTTCTAGACAATGTTTAATTACACTAAATGTTAAAAGAAAAGCAGTAAGTCTAAGAATAAATTAATAAACTACAATTAATTATATTTACCATAAGTGATTTGGATTTGAAACACCTAACCTCTGCACTGATAAAATAAAACCTGCATCCTGCAGAAGCTAAAGTAAGTTAAATGAAGATGCTTTTAACAAGGTTATTACTTAAGCAATGACAGGTTTACAGATTTTAGCACCACTGGGTTTTCACAGGAGCTATAGCAAGTGCTAAAATAACACACACCTTCAGGTTCATTAAATTCACTAGTGTGATGGAATAACTGATATTTTGCTATATTACTATAGTGCCTCCAAGAGCCATCTCTATAAATAAGATACTCTAATAACAACTCTTTTTGCTGGTAAAACAATGGAATAATTTTTCTGAGGTTTATCTACACAGGAAAATTTGTCTTTAAGCAATACTCTTAGCACAGTTATAGCTGGTAATTTGAATACCTTTGGAGGCACATATGTATTTATTTACCTAAAATAGGTATTTTCTGTGAAAGGCTTTGCCATGAGGCTGCACTCAGAAGCAAACTTGTAAAAAGGTGATGTATATTAAGTGGAAATAAACTGAATCTTGCCCCCAAATATTTACTTTATTGTCTGATGTTTACTAGGATATTTATGGAGGTTGTTTTATTTAAAGAACTTATAAAATTCCAATAACCGCCAGAAACAGCAGCATCTCCGATAAATCCTTTACAGTGGCCGGCCGTGAGATGAGCCAAAAGCATAAATAGTGAGTTTCTATAAATCAATGGCGTCTGGCCTTTGGAGACCTAGAAGACATATGGATCGTAATAGAGTATCTCAGGTTGTCTCATGAGTGATTCCATCTGGATGGAGTCTTGGTGTTATTCACAGCCTACTTCTCCCCTAAAACACCTTCAATCTTATCCACAGCCTCCATCTCAAATGTCAGACCACCTGGGATATGCAGCTGTCATGCTGAAAGGGGAACTGCCTGGGACTGGCCCCAGCCTGCTCATCAAAAAGATACTGTCACTACCCAGCAGGCATTGCTAGGTGCACAGGGTGACGGCAAGAGAGATGTGCCGAGTCTCAATTTGTGGGATGAAAAAAAAAAAAAAAAAAGGACTTAGCTGGAACTATGGATATCATCAAAACAAACCTGCCTTCACTGTATTATTCTCTCCTTCAAACATATTTACGTCTCTCCTGTCAATACTTGCGCAGAGATCAATATATCCTCATTATGAATACATAAAAAGCATAATATTCCTTGGACAAGTAAATTTTGTGTACTTCATATCATTCTCGCTTGCTGATGTATGGTTTCTTACATTGGTGCAACAGTCTCCATCACTAAACAAATTTTGTTGGATTTCTGCCTGTCCCGTAAGAGACACATTTCTTTATCATAACTGGGCTTGTTAGCTTCTGTCTCCTTCTGCTCTGCCTACTTACTTAACTTCCTCAGCGTGCACGTGTCTGGCTCGGATCTTCAGGCAACAGTAGCACCTATTTCAGATAGATGCTTACCTCTGAGAAGTAAAGTACAATAATTGAAATCATCTACTGTTTAGTGGTTCCTTACAAATTCTTATTGCGATTTTAAGAAGTTACAGGTTTTCTTGTTAGGGATGCAGTTGTGTTTCTGTGACTGAAGGTTTTTACTGGAGCACAGAAGCTTTCTTAAGGTCACTGCAAATAACCTTGCTCTATTAAAATAAAAAAAAAATCATACTGATTTCTGCATGAGAGTAAAAATCTTCTATAATGGTTGGTTTAATTATTATTGTACATGTCCTTTCTAAAATTTATATTTCTTGGGGCCAGGGAGATAGCTCAGTAAAAAAAGCACTTGCCTGGTGAGGGCAGGGTCCTGAGTTTTCAATCTCTGGTACTGAAAAAATACATAAAATAAAATTTGTATTTCTTAACTACAACAGGCTTTAAGGCAAATTCTGATATCTAAATTAGTTACTGGTTGGTTGGTCAGAAAATGAGTGATAACTTCTTCACCTAATTCAGGGAAACCACAGAAATAGTCCACAACATTGACTGTTTCTAATCATTAAATATCACCATCTCTACTTTAAAAGAAAAAAAAAACATTCAAAGGAAAGTTAATTAATTTAATGGCTGTCATCTTAGTGATGTGACAGGGTTTGTATCAGTGTAAATCTGAACACAGTGCCTTTGTCTGTTCCTTTCAGTTGCTCATGATCCACCTTAAGGCCTGTCTTGATTGCTTCATATTCCTCATATGATTGATCAGGAAAATGCACAATCTGTACTTCAAAACAGTTGCAGAGTGTGACTGCTTCTCTCTGCCTCAACTTACACAGCTCTAGTCTCAGGCTCCTTGATTCATTCCCTGGAATATCCTACTAGCCTGCTAAGAGGTCATTTTGTTTAATTATTGCCTCTAACAGCCCCTTGTCAACACAAAACATAAGTAATCTTTATTAAAATTTAATGTGCATTTTTTTTTGCACTGACAATTCTGCACAGAAACCCCATTATCTTCCCAACAACTACCTTCCAATGACCAAATAAGTCTTACATTAGCAGTCAATACACGGAGTCCTGCATGCTAAATTGGCCCTCTATTACTTTCTCATACTTAGCCCATGAGCTAAGTGTGTTATTATACTTTTAGATGGTCAAAAATAATGTTTAAGTTCAGGTGTGTGAAAATTGTAGAGTTAAACTTTCAGAGTCCCTAAATATTAATGGAATATAGCTTAGTTGCATACATTTATGCATTAGCTATGGCTGTTGTTACACTATCCAGAGAAACTTAAGTAACTATAGCAAGGGCTTTATGGCTTATGAAGTCTTTAATACTTAATATTGTGTTCTTTATAGGAAAGCATGCTGAAGTTTGACTCACAAGAACTGAGCTGTGTTACTTCCATGTCCTCCTGCTTTGTGAATATTGCCAGAAGCATTAGAGGCAGAACTAGAGAAGCTGTAGTTGGCTCCTAAGAAAGCTCTTGCGAGATACTGCTAGAGCATTTGGAAGCTACTGATTTTCAAGCTATTTAGCTAAGCGCCCTGATTATGCTGGCTTTCCTGGAGAACTTGGCCTTCCTCATTATCAGAGGTTCTGGGGACCTCACTATTGTGGAGGATGGCTGCAGTATGTGTTGGAGGAGCTCTGCTTACCTCAAGCATTGCTTCCTGGGTTCAGGGCAAATCCCTCAGCCCACTAGCACAGTCTCTTCATCCCACTGGTACAGACTTCCCAGCTTCCATTACTGAGTTTTGGGCCTTCCTGGTGCAAATCTGTGAAGCGAATCTGCATGAGACATTGTTGTGGGCTCTAGGCTTCCAGTGGGACTTTTGTAAGGCACTGCTATGAGCTCTAGGTTTTCAGCTGGGCTCAGGCAGGCCATTAGAATCCAGGCCCTGACCTGGAGTCTTTGGTCCTTACGTGTGAAGATGTTTTCTGCACTCTTTGCATATGATATTTTGGGTAACTCATTATAAATAATTTTGTCAAATACACTCTGTATTGTATTGTTGACCCTGTAAAATCCCCAAACCATGAAAGAATGCTACGACTCATAAAGAGCTAGTTTTTAAGAATTGAAGAAGCTCCACAGTGAAAATGACCTATCAGCTAGTTGTTCCCAGCATCACAGTGAAGCTGAGTGACCTCAAAGGCATCACACTTCACTTTTGTACCTCTAGGGTAACAAGTTATATTGGACTAACACACTGCAGGAAATGACAGACAAGAACACAGCCACTACAGGTAGGAGTAGCAAGAGGCTTTCCCTAATTCAATATCTCATATTTTGAGCACACACTCTATAGTGATTCTGGAGAACCACAGAGAAGAAAAGAAGAATTGTATTTGCCCAACACATTTGGAAAACTGTTTTGCACTTGCTGGAATACAAACTACACAAAAGAAAAGCTAAGATTTTTGTCTGCTTAGTTCAGTAATGTTTTAGGCATCTTTTCACTGCTGTAACAAAATATCTGAAAAAAATCTAGATAAAGAAGGAGAGGCTCACTCTGGCTCAAGGTTTCATGACTGGTGGGTCCACTGTTTGTAGGCTGTATAAGACAGAAATATCATGGCAGAAGAAGAAAAGCTGCCATCCTCCTAGCAGGCAGGAAGGGGAAATCAGCCAAGAGTCACAGAGAAAGGCTCTAGGAGAGATGAGTCCCAAGGCCATGTCTCTGTGACTGCCTCAGTCACTTCCAGCCTTGCTTCCTTTGCCTCCCCAAAATGCCAGCAAATTAGGATATCATTAATGAATTACTCCATTGATAAAGTTAGTGCCTTAAAGAAATAGTGAGCTTCTGAAGTCCCATCCTTGGCACACAAGTTTTGGGTGGACATTATAGATCTAAGTCATAACAAATGATGTATTCTAAATCTGAACAATTTGCCTGAAACAAATTTGCACACAAGTATTCATTTATTGATCACTATATTCACATATTATCTGTAAGTAAAAAATAAAGTTGGATAAATATTTGAGTTCTAGTACCTGAATAGAGCTGCTATTTTGAAATAAAATTTTCTCAAGGTCATCACACAAAAAACATGAAGTTTAGAGTAAGCTAATTATGGTCTTATTAAGCAATATTCTTACCTCCAGGACGAAACCTATTGATTTTGAAGAAAAGCAATGGAAGTTTTAAAACTATTAACATATGAATATACCTGATAAAGAACACTAATTATAGTTTTGGGTTGTATATAATTAAATGAATAAATTTTATGGTGGCAGAATTTTCTAAATTTCCTAAATAATAAATAATATATCCTTATAAGGCTAGTGAAAAGTAATTATTTACTTACACATGTTCACAGTATTGGAGATACCCAGGTTTAAAAATGAAAAAAATATTGATGAACATTGGCTAAATATTATGCAATTGACAGCGAATGAAAATTTAAAAATATCTTGGGGATTGCAAAAGTTTTTCAGTGGAACAGCTTTCTTTTATTGAGACTGTAAGCTAAGATTATAATCTAATTATGACAACTGATGTTAAAAATTCAGTGCAGTATAAAATAAATTTAAATGAAAATCTTGATTTTTTTCTGTGAATTCAATTATGCTATCAAAATCTCATGATATGCAGTCAGTTATGCATGGTTGAAAATAGAAAATTCACAGGTACCTATATTTAATGAGTGATAACTGTGTAAAGAAATATTTTTTCCTGAAATAAGTTGAATAAACACCTTGAAGAGTCATATAACAGAACATATTATACTAGAGTAATTATTTTCTGAAATGTGAAAAGCAAGATAATATAGCTATGGTAAATTACTAAGTGGAAATGTTACCTTAAACTATTTCTAGACAAATATAGTAGAATAAGAATGATATTCAAACTGATAATCTGGAGTTAAATCTATAAATACTATTTAAAGCACTTCATTAAACAGTATATTTTACTACCTAAATAAATTTTGTCCTTTTCTTTTCACATTTTAAGGTTGCTATGATGTGGGAATAAATAAAATGCTGCACACAGGGCATCTTTTTATATGACTAGCAAAGGATGTGTTCATGTTGTGTACACCCTATAAAATATTTACCACTTATTTATGAGTTGCTAATAATCCATCTTGCTGCTATTCAGATGTTCCATCATAAGAGTTTGAGTTACCTGCAAACAATGAACTGGCACATCACATCTGTGTCTGAGAAATGGAGGCTAGGGAAGTAGAGAAGGACCTTCTGTGCCCTGGATAGGAATGCGAACCTCTCAGAACAGGTCAGAAACCTGACAACTACACTTACTGCCCATTTCGTTTCAGGCATTAGTCAGAATTGGAGTTAATATAATATATTGTCCCAGATCACTGATTTTCCAGTTAATGCTGAGAATCTGTGATCTGGTGTTCATTTCCAGTTAACATTTCTTCCAGTCCCTTACTTCTGAAGAAAGTAAACATTCACCCAGATTTGGAAAGTTGACTCACTTAGAGCTTAAAAATTCTAAAAATGGGTTTTAAGAGAATAAATGCTAACAATAATTCTTATGATAACAAGTAGAAGAAAACTGGCAGTTCAGTGTTGATCCTATTCAATGGCTACTCAATGTTATTGTATGGTTAATATAGAAAACTATGGCCCCCTCTCTGGAAGCGAAAATTTAATACTGCAGGATTACACTCATACTTCCAGAAACGTAATTTCATGAATATCCCTGCTGTGCCTGGAAAGATAAAACATGCTAACTTGGCACTGATTTGGGGGAACTCAACCATGGAACAGGCATCAGGAGAGGCAGAATGAGTACGGAAGGGAATGACACAAGGGACTCTGCAGAGCACATCCTCACGGCTCATGGAGAAAGGAAGGTCTCCACTTTGAGTAGCTCAGGGAAACTACATTGATTTATAAGAGGAAGGAGTCACAGAGCAACCCAGAGTTGCACTGGCCATGAATTAACAAGATTACATGGCAAAGAGAAGCCTCTGATGTTTAAGGAAGGGTAACTATGTGAATACTAAGAAGGTGACAACAGTTCACTTCTATGTTGCCCAGTAGCTACCCCTGATGCTACTTTCCCCAGAGATGCTGAAGTATAAAACAGTACTTCTTTTATTTTAATTAACTAATTTTGCAGAACCAGGGATTGAACTCAGGACCTTGCCCTTGCCAAGAAGGCACTTGTGCTGCTGAGCTATTTCCCCACCCCCTAATATCTTCTTTCTTATACATAAACATTTTATTTGTGTTTCCTGCCTTTACCAAGGACTTTGGAAAAAAGGACATTTTACTTGGCAGCAGAGTTCTTTTAAAATTAAACCAGGCATAGAAACACAAGTACCACTCATGAGCAACTTGCGTAGAAGTTGATCTCATAACACTTTAGAGTTGGCTGGCGGTACCCAGAATCAGGAGAGAGGAAAGTGAAGGGTGTAGTGGAGAGGTTGATCAGTGGATACTAAGAGCAGGAAATTATGATGCACTGCCCTGCACGTTAGGAAAACTACAAAACAACTATGTCCTGTGCATTTCAAAAATTAGAAAAACGTGATTTTTTAAAAATTTTTCATCATAAAGAAATGATGAACGTTTGAGGAGACAAAAATATTTAACCTGATTTGAATGCTATCCAGTGTGTATGTGAATCCAAACATAACAGTGTATTCCATTAATATGTATAATTTCTTTATCTTTAAAGAATTGAGGGGCTGGGGAGATACCTCAGTAGAATAAGCACTTGCCTAGCAAAGGCAAGTACCTGAGTTCAATCCCTGGTGTCACAAAAAATAAAAGATAAAAAATTAAAAAAAAAAAAGAAAGAGAGTGAATAGAAAGTTAATTGTGTGGTGCTAGCAAAGGTGTTTGGTAATTTTTATTTTTTATTTATTTATTTTTTTTAGCAAGGCCTAGCCTAGATTTTTCACGTAATGTACTATTTTCTTTTGAGTTTACAGTGTGTGACTGATTTGACTGGATTAAAAGTGTGTTGTTTGAGCCTGCCTATGCCATTAGATGCACTTGCCTGAATATATAGTGTGTAGTGTTTTCTAGATAAAGAATCTAAGCTCATGACCCAAGCTACGATTGCCTTTGGTTTCCCTGCAAAGTGTGGTCGATGTTGACTGCATCAGTATGCACCTGTGAGTATAATTTTCTACCTCTTCCTCCTGCCAGTATTTGCCTCAGTAAAAAGGGGATGCGTTTGATCCTTCTCAAACATTCTAATAGGGAAGGAAACATGGCCAGTTGTTTTGAATATTTGTTAAAAAGGGGAATTACTAGAGGATGAAAATTATCTTTTAATTCTTGAGGTCTAGACATTTAGTGGGGACCTACTAATCATAATCCTTACTTTATCCTATTAGACTCCAAGACACTAATTTCTTTGGAAATGAAACAGTCTGTTGGTGTTTATTTAGTTATATTTCTAGAAATTAATATTCCTTGTTTCTTTATGATATTTGCTGGTCTTAACATTTATGTGGAACAATGTACATAACAGAATGATAAAATTAATACACAGTGTAAAAATTTGGGATAAATTTAGAAATTATACAAGTTGAGGAATACTCAAAAAGTTCTAAAAATTAATAGTAATGAGATACTGTTAAAAATCACAATGTAGTTATTAATTCTTGATAAGTTTTATTATTGCCTTAAGTTTCCATTTCCCTGAAGTTCCCTATTGTAAAGAGCTTTCTTGACACTTAATCTATTGTGCTTTTACATATTCTAATTTCTCCTACATAAGTTTGCTGTTAAACAAGTTAAAAACGTCATTTTCTCTTACATTATCATATATTTTAAAAATTATAATTAACTTCTATATTTAGTTTTCTGTACTTTTCTTGCTACCTAATTATATATCATATGAAATGTTATTTGTGTTTGTATTACAAAGTGTAGGTTTCTTTAGACAAAGCATATCCTTACATTCTTGCACTGAGATAATAAAATACTATGAACTTTGAAAAGCTAGAATGATTTTCAGTCATAGGGGTGTGGCATATGTAGGCAGAGTAAGATTTGCATACTTATATACACAAACCAGCTCTATATTTATTATATCATTTGTATATTTGAAATTCCTTCTTTATAACTATCTTATCTTTAGATTATCATTGATCTTATGTGATATGATGGGGTACTTCATCAAATGTGAACTCTATTCCTCCTCTTCTGCCAATCTGGTATTCTGGTAAACCAAGTTAAGATATCCTGACATAAAATTTGAATTTAAGATTTACTGATAGATTTTATATCCTTAGTCTTTTAACACCTCTTTCTTTCTTTCTTTCTTTCTTTCTTTCTTTCTTTCTTTCTTTCTTTCTTTATTTAATGGCCAGCTCAGCCTGCCCTGGAGGTGGGGCTGGTGCAGCATGTGTCACCCAGGATTGAGCCAAGATCACTGCGGCTGCCTAAGCTTTCCTAAGTAGATGCTTTAGGCCACTGAACCATCTCACAGGCTCTGATTTGTTTTTAATTATAGTTTGGTAATGATGATAATGATGGTGATAACAATGATTAAATGTGGTCAGATCTTAATTGTTATTAGTTAAAATATTTTATAGCACTCAAAGATTAATAAGCAACTATATAAGGCTGCATTGATCAGACTGTCTTGCTGGGAGCAAGTACTTGACATCCCCAATTTAAAGTAGAATTTTATTTTGGCTTGTGATAGTGAGAGTTTAGTCCATGGTTTTTCCTGCCAGAGAGAAAAGGCCTGTTAGAGACACACAGCAGAAAGCAGCTTCTCATTCCTTGGCAAACAGCAGATAGCGAGCATAGGAGGAGCCAAATAAAGACACTTTGCAAAGGATGTCTCCAGCCGACTGCCTCTTTCAGTGTGTTCCCACCTCTTACCTGCATGTGTAGCTATGAACTCATCAGTTCATTAAACCAGTAAGGGGTGACTATTCTATGATGTAATCACTGACCAAAATTACTGTTACGGTGTGTGTATAGGTGTCCCCCCAAAGCCTCATGCAGTCATGGGGTGGCTTCTGGAATTTGAAATTGATGATTATGTGTGTGGGTGCTGCACCACCCTTGGGGCAGGTGATTTGCATTTCAATGTAAATGAAGAGAATTTAGCTGCTTGAGTTGCTGCTACCTCTCCCTGCCTTTTTGCTCTTTGTCACTGCCATGAAAGTTTGCCCTCTGCCATGTGCCACTGTACCTTGGAGTTAGCTGAATGTGGACTGAAACCTCTAGTAACTGTAAGCTAATAAACCTTTCCTTCCCTTGTATTGAGTGTCAGGTATTTGTTCCAGCAATGAGAGAAGATTAACTAAGACAATTATCATTTCTCAACACAAAATTTGAGGGACTTTTTCAATGTATATCATAAGAAGATTGAATAAGCATAACAAATACAGAAAGGATTTATTAATATATGCTGCAACTGATATTTATATATCAGTGTATTTGTAATAGAGATGGATCTTAAGGGAAAGTGAAAGCCAATGCACCAATATGGTAAATAATGTGCAAGATGTAAAAACTTGTAACCTATACATTAATTTTCTGACATTATAATCCATTAAATTAACTTAAATAATTTGAATATGATAGTGTGTTCAATTAATTATGATATGCTAATTTGACTGGATTAAGATATTTCTAGCAGATTAGCAAAACACATCTGGGAGTGTCTGGGTTGTTTCCAGAAATGATTACTTTGTTTGGCTAATAAGAAATTAAGGCTGAAAGAGCCAGTATAATGGGTAGCATCATCCAGTAGGCTGAATAAATAAGAAAAGAGGAAGTTGATATGTGTTACAAAGCTCCACTCTGCTTGATAACAGTGTGTCTTTGGCTGCCATCACCTGTGGGTGACAGACTCATTTCTTCAGCTGTTCAATAGAAAACCATACCTGAACTTCTTCAGGGAGGTTTCAGCCATGGATTGAGACTATATTCTTGATATCTCTTGCTCTATTGTGTCCAACTCTTAGGACCAAGCAGAAGAAGCAAAGGGATTCGCTAGCATTTTAGCATACAAGGCACCATGATGGACTCTCTTGCCTCTGATTCTGTAAATCTATGTTATGTAAATATATATATCTATATCTATCTATCTATCTATCTATCTATCTATCTATCTATATATATATATATATAGATAGATAGATAGATATAGATATGGTGGTGAAATGTGAATGCTTATATAATTTAAAACATTACAAAGACACATGCCCACTTTAGTCACCCTTAGCATGCTGTCTCATTTCGAACAGATTTTGCCTATAACAGATTTTGCCTATAGTTCTCACCCGCTTCTGAATTCCTCTTTTGCTAGTGTTTTAAGATTTTACTAAAAAATACACAGAATGCTGCTACCAAGTATTACTCAGTGGACAGGAGGGCTTGTAAAAACATTATCCTGTGACCTCAGCTACCTTATTCACTGAATATAGCATTGTGTAAATTCACTCTCTTTCAAAACTTCTGGAAAGTAAATATCTTGAATCAATGCAGGACACAGAAGCAACCTTGACAACACACCTGAAAAAGGAAAGAGTACTTCCAGAACTGCTTCAGAAAGTGACAGCAGTGGTGGGATAAGAATTTTCAGACAGAAGAAACTGCTTACAGGGGTGGGGACACAATTAATGGTAATGGATCACTTACTATAATTTTTAAGTTAACATGTATAACTAGTTCTATACACACAGGGAACCTAACCATTCCTTCTAGTGAGATAAACATAATACAGTTATTTCTTCTCTCTTGTATTTTCATTTGTGAAACAATTATATGTAGAATCAAAGTAATGGCCATGTCAGCATGGCCCCAAACTATCTTAGACAAAAGAAAACCTGGTCTGGATCCAACAGAAATGTTACCACATAGCTGGATGCTTACAAACATTTAGATGGATGAATCAGATCAACATCCTATTTAGATGTATGAAAATATTATTTAGTTAAATACATTTGGAAAATTACTATAAGGTCAGTCATGAAGTGTGCAAAACTAGCATGTGACAGTGCTCACTTTCTGGGCATGGAAGAGACTTTCATTTTTAAGAAACAAGATGTTCACACACTCAACTCTGTCAGTATGGTGGACCTCTCACTCAACTGTGAAAGTGTGTTTTACTATTTAGCCAAGACTGAAGGACACACGGATTTGTGGAACAGATCACCTGGGAAATGCTGTACAAATTAATGCTGTACCTGTTCTCAGAAATAGTTTCCTTTCTTTGCAATTTTACTTGTAGCACCTTCCACTGATGCTGAATTTGTTGATTATGAAAAAGAAAGAAAGAACTATATAAACAGACAGTGAAATAAGGTGCCTGCGACGCCCCCTATTGAAAGTTGCATTTTTTATTATGCTTCACTGAATTTATACTGGATAATTCTAGTACGAAGTGAGAATCCCTATTTCCAGCTGAGACTTAAAGATGCTTTACTAAAACATGCTTAAGCAAATGCATTTTGATGCGTTGCAAGGAGGATACACACAGAGCTATCTCTGTATCAGTTCAGTAAAGTATGTATTGGCAGCTGACGAAAGATGTGCTCTGTGATTTGCACTCACAGATTTGCATCAAATGAATTTACAATCCCTGGTATGCACAGTAGAAACAGCTAATATGACTTCTGGACGGGACCTAACAAGGGAAAGTAACTTTCCTTCGCAGTCATTAGTCATGCTGCTGAAGCCTTGCATACTCACCCAGAAACTGTGTAGGTTTAAAGCAGAGGGTTTCTTTGCTATGACTAAGACAGTGGAATTGCACCTTCCACTGGCTTGCTTCACCTTATGGATCCTGGAAGCTTTCCAATCCACCTCAATCCTAGGCAGTGGCAGAGGGAGAGGAATTGAAGATGCAAAAATAAATATTAAAGTACATAAGAATTAAATATTACCTATTTAAATAGCAATTATGCATTTGAAAACAAGATCATCACACCTGTACAAGAAAAGGCATGCAAGCTCAAAACATCTGCTTGGCTCCACCTGCCAGGCACCTGTTTTGCTGTTTCAATGCCATTTGATTGCTGGAGATGTAGAGGCTCTTGTGAGGTAATGAGTGATTTTACATTATGCATGATTGAAAACAGGTGTTCTAATGCTGTACAATTCTATGCATGAATAATTCAGTTTGTTTAGAGCAAGATCTTTAAAAGAAGTACTGCATGGGTTTTTATTATTTCTATAAACATGGAGGTTATTTTTTCTTAAAAAATATATGATTGTTCCTATTCAGCCAGGATGTTTATGACAATTTTTATGTAATTTTATGGATGAAGAATAGTATCTTGAAAGGTAAAATTGATCATACTTAAAACGTAAGAACTAAAATTGAAAGATCTGTTAACTAGAGGAAAATCGGTATTAAAATTCAATGTGCTAAGTGAAAATGCCTGATTATTTCCTTCCTGCTTTGCCTCCTTTCTGGTGGTAACAAAACATTCATGTGAGAGCTATAATTAGGGAGGGGTGAACTATTTGGGAAAATAGAGAAATTGTTTTGTATCTCAGCCCAAACACCAAGCACGGCCCAGACTTCCTTAAAGATAGAGCTGTGAGTCGGCAGCCCTGCTCTTCTGCTTAGATATCAGGAGCTCACACCCTGTAGCAGTGCTCCGTAGGACATCCCCTGTAGACAATCCCTGTTGCTCCAATTACCACTTAGAATTTTATCTTTTCTAGTTTTCTAGAGTCAGAAGTGCTATTATCAGTATGTTCAGTTTCAATAAGAAGTAAATGTCCCAAACTCCCATGTTCGATTTAAAACCTTATGTAGGAGAAATGAGACTCGTCCACCCAGATCCAGTGTTGAGTCATGTATTATATGTGATTAGGTATTAAAAAAATCTCTGAGCTATACAAGATAGAAAATATATTTATTTCAGTTAATACTGTTTAAGAAATGAAAGACAAAGAAGAGTTGCAACTACCAACTTACATTTGTTGAATGTTTTACATGGTATAACCCATAGTATGAGAGAGTTATTGACATATAATAATCCCTTCCTAAAATACACCAATTCAGCTAGTCAGCTCTGAGTTCTGAGGTTTGGCTACTTTTCCTGGTTTTAAAGGTTGTGGGTTGTTTCACAGGGGATCTGCTATGGAAAGGCTTTCCAGTTAGGAGGAAATTATAAGATGGGTCTTTCATGTGGAGAGCAACTCTGGGCAAGATACAAAGAAAAAATAAAAGATTTGGTGTGGAAAGAACACTCGCATTGCTACTGATACAGCGGACTGACCCCGTTCCCATCCTCAGGGGTAAAGCTGAGGAGCAGGTCTTTAGCAAATGGAAGCATTGTCACATGAACTCAGAGAACTGGTGGTGGGAGGAGGCTAAGAATGTAGAACAAGAGATGTAAAAAAGGAGAAGGTAGCAATGCTGGACTGGTGATCTTGGCATAGCATAGCAAATCCTCTTCCTCACAAAGTCAAGAAAAAAGTTATGTTTTTATTGAACCTAAAAAAATTTACCACACTTGTCAATGCTGATGGATACCCAAAATATGAAGTTAAATTATATGAAATTCTGATTTTTGGCTTGTCAATGCTGGTTGCATTTGAACCTTTATATACATTAAAATTGTTTCATTTAAGGACTTCTCATTTGGAAGTTTCATTTATACTTGGATACAATAAACTATACTCCTTCCTTACATAAAAGAAAAGTAATATTGTGGAAATAAATTTAAGGTGACTATTAAATATAATGTATGTCTAGCTATATAAAATGAAAGACCTTGTATCTACGAAACAAACTGGGAGAAACCTATGCCAAGGGGTGAATTCTAACTACTCTCCCCATGAATCAAAGTAATGCTACTTTTATAAAATTGTGTACTGATAATTTATAATTTATAAATTTATGTCATAAGTATGTTATTACAAGTTATAAATATGAAGTAGAGTAATTAATTCAAATTATAGGAACTAACATATCTACTACTTCAAATATTTATTTTTTGGGGTGGTGGGAACATTTGAAATTTAATCTTATTAATTTTGAACTGTACACTCGTCTGTCATGTCACTGTATTCATCACTTTGTGCAACAGAACTAAAAAATCCTTCTTGTGTGGCTATGGCCTTGTCTTAGTTACTCTTTTCTCGTTGCTTGGACAAACACCTGACACTCAAAATGAGGGAAGGAAAGATTTATTTATCTCACAGTTACTGGAGGTGTCAGTCCATACTCTGCTGGCTCCAAGGCAGAGGGGCAAAAGGCAGAGGACAACCTCCTATGGTGTC